>CM075860.1:22576773-22644273 GCA_037975125.1 Latrodectus hesperus
AACATGAATATAAAAAGATTCCGTAAATTTACGTTTCTGTCAAATTTGGCAAAGATTTTCAAACTTTGCATGCTTAAAGCGTAAATCGTCAACAAATGCAAATTTATGAATAGATCCAGATACTGGATTCCACTGTTCTATTCCTTTTGTTGATCTGTTAAACTTAAGAGAAAATTAATAAAAAAAAACTGGAATACTTGAAAATCCCTTGTTCTTAAAGAAATGCATAATTCCTTTGAAAATTCATTTATTCAAACAACACCGAGCCCCACTGATATTTAAATTTACAACCATCCTGTTTTGTCAGGTATAAACAAAATCCTTTTTTTTCACTTTCCAGTTTGAGAAAACATTTTTCAGTAGCTGATAGACAATGCAAGAAAGAGGTTCGATTTTCTGAAGAAAACATCACCCAAGTTAGTGATTCTTATTTTACTTCACTTAAAAAGCCTCTAGGAATAAAAACTAATTTGTTGTAGAACTTTTTGCTTTTTATTTTTGTCTGTTTTTATGTTTCTTCTTATCAAATAAATTTTAGACTGATTTTCTTATTAATTTTTAATATAAGAAATAAAGACCTTTTATTAAAGCAAAATTAGAAGTATCATAGGTCAAAATTGAAAGATACAAGAATAGATATAAAAATTGAAAAATACAAGAATAGATATAAAGATTGAAAAGTACAAGATATATTACAATTATGTTGAGCAATTCATTTAGCGCAAAAGCAGCTAAAAATAGATTTACTAAAATATAATTAATGGTATGAATTTCATAAAATTAATTAAAAACCGAATGGAGAATAATAATATATTCAAAAAAGTAGTCAAAAATCAAATTGAGAGTAATAATCAAATATTTAATTTAGAATAATACATTGAAAATACATAGTTTAAAATTTCAAAGAAAAAAGAATAAAGGAAAAGGGAACGAAAATGGTATTTTCAGTGTATTATTCTCCATCTATAGTATTTGATTATGATTCTCAATTTGGTTTTTGATTAATTTTTAAAAATTTATACCATTAATTATATATGTATATATATATATATGTATACATATATATATATATATATATATATATATATATATATATATATATATATATATATATATATATATATATATATATATATATATATATATATATATATATATATATATATATATATATATATATATATATATATATATATATATATTTATATATATATATATATATAAATATATATATATATATATATATATATATATATATATATATATATATATATATATATATATATATATATATATATATATATATATATATATATATATATATATATATATATATATATGCATATATATATGTATATGTATATATATATATATATATATATATATATATATATATATATATATATATATATATATATATATATATATATATATATATATATATATATATATACGTCTCTTCTGAACCTCAAGGATGAATTTACCTCCGAGTGGTGAATGTGCCGCCATTTTTCAGTTTAAAAGTTCGCAAGTTTGATAACACACTCGTACTGGAACTTACAGGATGTGATTCAGAATGCACATTAAGTTGGAAATCTTGATTCGATTGATCCTTAAATGAAAAAGTCATTTTTCATCCTCATAAATTTTTCTTTTTTTCTTTCAAGTTCAAGATTAATTTCATTAATTTTATTTTAACTTCATTTTTTATTAGTTAACTTTCAAAGTTTTATTTACAAAATACAATAGCAACTGATCGTAACAGTAAATGAATGTAAAAGATTCATAATCTGAAGTGAATATATATATATATATATATATATATGTATATATATATATATATATATATATATATATATATATATATATATATATATATATATATATATATATATATATATATATATATATATATATATATATATATATATATATATATATATATATATATGTATATATTTATATATATATATATATATATATATATATATATATATATATATATATATATATATATATATATATATATATATATATATATATATATATATATATATATATATATATATATATATATATATATATATATATATATATATATATATATATATATATATATATATATATATATATATATATATATATATATATATATATATATATATATATATATATATATATATATATATATATATATTTGCATGAATATGGTAGCTATCACAATGTTTAAATATTTTTCGTATAAAAATCTTCACTGATTAAAATGTTAAGAAACAATTAATGCTCAACAAAGATATTAGAAAAATGCTCTGAAGTTTTTTTTAATAATTTACTTAAACGAAGTATTTTATTTACCTAAATTTATATATTTGTATGAAAATATGTTTGTACTAAGTAATGTACAGGAAATATTTTTATGAGTATTTTTAATTACATTGCATATTTTTTCTTCCAAAAACAGAGCAATTTCGAATTTTATGGCATTTGCGTATGCCATTAATATAATCTTTCTCAACATTTTTATTCTGAAAAATAAATGTCTGAATTATTACGGCACAGAATAATAAAGTAATATAACCTAGTCTTCTAGATATTTTTGAAAATGGCACTCGCGTATTAATTTTCATTACTTACGTCTTTTGAGAAAATAAAATTCATTTTCATTCATAAAAAAAATCTTACTTTAAAATTGAAATGAGCATTCGTACTTTATTCCTTTTCATTGCTTCAACTAGCTCACTTGGGAATCTCTAAGCAAGTGAGTGGCTTAAATTCATTCATTGTCGTGTGCCCACAAGGCTGGCAACATGGGGTGTGCTTCTCCAATTTTCCAACTGAACCCTTTTTCGGTGTGAAGTCCGACTTCCTCAGTACACACATGCCATAGGGACCCGTTTATAGGGTAGGCAACCATTCACACCTCATTCATACAAGGAAAGGTCAAAGACAGGATAGATAGAGAAAGTACATCCATGCCCGAACCGGGATTTGAACCCAGGACCTCTTTATCCGTAGTCAGGCACGCTGACCACTAGACAAGGTGGTCGCCAAAGGCTTATATTACTTTAATATAATCCTACACAGTTTTAGTATTTATTTTGGACTATATAATGTTTGGAATACAAACAATGTAAACATAAATTTATTTGGATATCATATTAATATGATTTGTGCATATGAAAATAGTCGTAACTGTACTTAAAACATAATATAATAAATGAATTTAGTACTTTTAAACATGACGTTACTACACAATTTAAGTAAAAAAGTTTTGTTTCTCAGTTTTCTTATTTTCAATTGACTTTTTTTTAAATATTGCATTTTTAAATCCCCAAATATATATAGGAATAATGGCTAATTCTACAGCATGAAAAAGTTATAGAATTTTCGACATAAAGGAAGATCAAAATGATTAAGAATTTGTATTTGTAAAAAGGTAATGGTTGTGAAATGAATATATGTTGCCAAGAGTTCTATATTAAATTTATGAAAATGATATATTCAAGACAACTCTAAATTTACGCTTTTTTCTATTAACAATATTTTCCTACTTATCACAAATAATTTCCGACAGAGGAATCTAGTTTTTTTTACTTTCACTGGTCATATTTCCTAATTTGATTTTGTTTCACATAATATGACAATTATATTTGAATTAATTAAAAAATAAAAAAATAATAATAAATTCAGATTTTCTGAATGTGTGAGTTAATTTAATAAATTTTCTTAAGTTTAAGAACTATATTAGTAACATTTCCTCAATATACACACGAAAACTCTCATACATACAGATAAAGCTAAAAATATTATAAAATTCATGTGCTTGTTCGGAATGGAGTCATTCTTATGACCGAGAAGTCATTGTTTCGGACACGATTTAGCCATGTTCACTAATGTTGACTGGAGCACGTGATACAGTCATGGTTGCAATATCCTTCCATTGGTGTGAAATGACATGGAACACATGTCACCCTCTCAGGTGTCGACTTCTTCATTTGATCGTAGCTGAAAACCACTAGGTGACTGGCTACGTTTAGCAGCCTTTTTGTCTGAAGAAAAAACAACCAGATTACAATGCAAGCAAACAAACATTGTTCAATTTAAGTAACCTCCAATTCACTGGCTGTAAGGTTAGATAGGAAATTGGTTATGTAGAAGAAGGATGTTAATTTTATTAAAAATAAATGACACCTGTGAGCAATGTTTTCTCAGATATTTTACAGTGAAGTACCAAATTACATTGCTATCCAAATAGGATATATATATATATATATATATATATATATATATATATATATATATATATATATATATATATATATATATATATATATATATATATATATATACTACTGGCCATTAAAATTGCTACACCAAGAAGGAATGCAAATAACAGAATGATATTTATTGGACACATACATTATAGTGGAAAGAACAAGTGATTAGATTTACAGGAAAGTAGGATGTATAGATCTTGAGAAATCATTACCCAGAGCAGCCACTTCTGGCTGCAATAACAGCATTTATCCGCCTAGGCATGGAGTCAAACAGAGATTGTATGGCATGTACGGGGATCTCAGTCCATGCAGCTTCAACACAATGCCACAGTTCATCGACAGTAGTGGATGGTGAGTGATGGCGTGCCAATCACTCGGCAGCCATTGACCACACGTTCCTAATTGGTGACAGATCAGGAGAACGTGCTGGCCAGGGTAACAGTCGAACCTGTTCTGTATCAAGGAAGTTCAGAACAGTACGGGCAACATGCGGTCATGCATTATCCTGTTGAAACAAAGCATTAGGGAGGCCTCGAAGATAGGGCAGAGCCATGGGACTTAACACATCGGAAATGTAACGGTTGCTGTTCAAAGTGCCGGTAATGCGAACAAGAGGTGATCGAGACGTGTATCCAATGGCACCCCATACCATCACTCCAGCAGATGGGTCAGTATGGCGATGTCCAATGCAAGCTGGCAATGCACGTTCTCCACGATACCTCCAAACACGGATGCGGCCATCATGGTCCTGTATACAGAACCGAGATTCATCTGTAAAGATGACGTGATGCCATTCCCGCGTCAGGTTCGTCGCCGATCACACCATTGAAGGCGCTCCTGTCTGTGACGCAGCGTCAATGGTAGCCGAAGCCATGGTCGCCGTGCAGACAATCCATGGTGCTGCTAACGTCGTCGAACTGTTCGAGCAGATGATTCCATTTCTTGCAAATGACTCCATTTTTCGACTCAGGGTTCGTGACGTGGCTATACGATCCCTTGTGACAATGCGGAAAAGATGTCTGTCTTCTCTGTTGTTAGTGATGAAGGGTCGCTGAGATTCTACATGACATTCCGTATGATTGTCCTGAACCCATCGATTCCATATTCTGCTAACAGTCATGGGTTCTCGACAGACGCGAGCAGCAATATTGCGGTACCATAAACCGCAATCCCGGTAGGCTGTAATCCTTCCTCTATCAAAATCAGACACGTGCTGATAGGCATTTCTTCTTCTTACACGAGGCATTACAACAACTTTCGTTGCCGAAAACAACGTTGAAAGGGAAATTGAGTATGAGAAAACTGCTGTCAAATCTCTGGTTTTAAACACATTGTAGATGTCGCTACTGTCGCCTGCTTTGTATGAATGCGCTGAAAATCTAATCATTTGCATATCACAGCAAGTTCTACCTGTCATGCAAATGTCACGTGTGTGGTGTGTCACTTTCCTGGTGTAGCAATTTTAATGGCCAGTAGTTTATATAAGAGATGATTGGAAAGGCACGTTAATAAGCAATAATTTTTAAATTATCTTTGCCATTATCTTTATGGTTAGTAAATTATAAGCTCTGCTCAAATTTATTGAACCAGAATGCTCATCCACTTCCACTTTATCTATCAAAGAAATTTGACACATATTCAGTCAATGTGGGCCTTAAGACAAAACCTTTCATTTAAATATTTGATGAATAAAGATGTAACATCACATCAAGAATTTAAAAAGCTATTTATTTATCTATAAAAGAATATCATTAAAACCACATTAACCCTTCCGATTACACAATTTCCTTTACATCAAAACACGTGAGTTCAACTTATGAAAGTATACCAAAACTATTAGGGTCTTGAGAGTCTACCAGGCATGCCGGCAGGTTTATGGGTAGCCGAATAACATTTCTCTTTTTAAAGGACAGCTTCGTAAAAAACTCTCCCGAAGCTTTGGTGTCAATGATCCATGACTAAAATAAATAGTGTCTCAACGGAACCTCTATTGCGGCTGGCGAATTATCAATTCGTGCAAACCTGGGTGGATTTTATTTACAGAGTTATAAAAATACTGTTCATGCATGCAAAACCTCTGAGGTAGTCTTATCAAGCTTGTATTACTGTTTTTGTTGTCACTTTTGTCACTTGGACAAAGCAAGTTAGTTATGCCATTGCCTATGCGAATTTCTGCGTCAATGGGATGCAATTTTCGTTTAACAAGATCAACTCAAAGGAGAAAGTACGACTTTGCTCTAAACTTCTCCGATAGAGGGCACCTTCAGAGAATCCATTCCCTCAATTTTCTTGAGACCATTACTCCCATGGTAAATATTCCACAGATTTAATGGGCACGTGTATCGCATGTACTGAGTTGGTCTTTGTAGCACTGGGAATTGAACCCTGCTCTGCCTAACGGAAAAGTGATTCCATATTAACATATTGTTATTATATACGCATTTGTGTTATATATATATATATATATATATATATATATATATATATATATATATATATATATATATATATATATATATATATATATATTCCCGACTTGCTGAAAAATTAAAAACAATTTTGTTTTATATTCAGATAGATGTATTAATTGAACAATACGGTAAATGGTAAATGCGACTGCCTTTTCATAGTTGGGGATAATATAGAAACGGGATTACTTAAAGAAAACAACTACTAAAATATAATAAAAATATATAATTGTATTCCTAAATTTAATTCTTATAACAAAGTAGAAAATATTAATATTTTTTTGAATTTTATGCTTATTTTATTCATTACAGAGCAAGTAAAGTTTTATCGATTAAGATAATAATGCTAGATACTTCACATATCTAAAGAAAAGGAAGATGCAAGCTAATTTTTTAAAAATCAAACGAAGTTAAACATTAATCACAAAAATCTAACTTCAAATAAAATGAAAATGTGAATATATTACAAAATGTTTGGGAATGTGATCTTCTATGACAGTTATCTACATTATACACAATTTATTAAAAGGGATTTTTAGATTTTTTTTAAATTAAACGTAATAAATCACAGAAAATATTGCGTTAGAGAATTTTATATATTCATTAAATAAATATTTAATTGTCTATGCTTTTTTTAAATTTAAAGTTATCCAAACTGCCATAAAATATTTACCTTTAATTTTCTAACGTGGCATATAGATGTAATATTACAATAAAACACTAATAAAATCGCATCAAATTGAAGCACAAATGTGTATCTTTCTTCAGATTCGAATTATTAAAGGAAAATATATTATTTTAAAAATAAAAATTTTACTAAGCTACAATATTTTCGAAATTATATATTTCAGACTGAGTTCTTGTCGTGAGTCCCTTTGCTTATAGAAAAAATATTCACGATAATCGTAACAAAGTTTCGAGGGATTGAAATCATTCAAAAATCAATTTCGTGAAGAGTGATTTTAATGTTTTATACGAGTGTATACATGTGTAACTTCCTACACAACCACCAAAAGAGGTATTATTCCATCAGAAATAAATTAATTTCGCATGCGTATGAAGCGATGAAAATTACTTTCGAATCGTAAGTATTTGCTAATTAAACATTTCAGATTTCTCTTTGAACTAGTTAAATTAATCATGACTTAATTAATTTCCTTAATAATTAATTATACTTGACCCAAATTCAAATGGACATTTTAATCTCGGAGAAGACTGCTTTCCTGAAGAAACTACTGAATAATGTTAATTCCTTCAAGCATAATTCTTCATATTCATTATTAAGAATTATATATATTCTTAAGAAAGAAAATGAATTTATTTTACTTTTTAAGAATTTGTAGAACTCGATACCTTATTCTAGAAATCTATTAAGAACATTTAAAACTCTTAGATGTCTATTAATATGTGGATTGATAGATATCTAAATGCCGGGAAATTCTTCTAAAAGAAGAGGTAAATATATTTTAATAATTAATATATATTTTATAATATTTCTTAATTATTTACATGTGTTATATATATATATATATATATATATATATATATATATATATATATATATATATATATATATATATATATATATATATATATATATATATATATATATGTGACGCCTTACCTGTCTAGTGGTCAAAGTCCCTGACTACGGTTAGGAAGGTCCTGGGTTAGAATCCAAGTTTGGGCATGGATGTACTATTTCTCTATCTATCCTGTCTTTGTCCTTTCTGTGCATAAATGTGTTGTAAATGGTTGCATACCCTATAAACGGGTCCCTATGGCATGTATGTACTTAAGAAATAGGACTCCAGACCAAAATAGGGTTCAGTTGAAAAAGTGGAGCAGCGCACCTCATATTGACAGCCTTGCTGGCACACGACAACAACATATATATATATATATATATATATATATATATATATATATATATATATATATATATATATATATATATATATATATATATATATATATATATATATATATATATATATATACATATATATATATATTTAAAATTGCTTATATATTATATAATATTGCTGCTTTTTGAAAAACGTCAATTCAAAATTATTAATTTTGAAAATTGTTTAAAGGAAGATACTGAAAAAAATAGCGAAGACCTCCTGTGATTGAATATTTTAAAAATGCATGCTTGGATAGAGAATTCAGAATACGTGCTGTGCAGTGTGAAGGCTTACATTTAATTTCATTCTTTTCCCATATGTGTATACAATAGTTTTCAAAATAAATGAGTGTGAATTTTTTAATATTAAAGTATACACTTAATGTAAGAGAATGTGTAATTTCGAATTGTGTTTTATTTATAAAGATTTTAATAGTCAGTCACATTTACTCCATGTAATTCCTGATTGTGCTTCAAGTGAGAAAATCGCGTTTGTTCACGTATAAAGAATATTCCCGTGGGATGCTAGTGAGGCTACGTGTCTTAAAGAATACTTAAATTTTATCAACAGTGCAAGTAGATTCTTTTTCGGAAGCTATGATTTTTGTAACAACTTAACTTCGCTTTTAGATAATGCCGGTTTTCTTTCTGAATGAGTTTTTTGAAATGGAAATACGTTTGAAGATTGCGTTACTGTTTGTTTGTATAAAATGAATTCTAAGGATCTGATCATATTTAGTTGAATTGTTTTCTCCTAAATAATGTGTAAAAGGAAAACGAAAAGAAGCTTTATTTTCGATTGTATTTGATAACAAAAAGTTAAAAATTTGAAAAAGGGTTAGGATATACGCAGTTTCCTCTTAGTTTTATAAAGCATAATTTTTATTTTAAATTTGATTTCAAATGTTTTCCGTCAATTCAGTATATTCTTGTTAATTTGCTTATGATATCGGATGTGAATTAATCTAATGACTAATGATTTGGATTTTCATTTATTGTTTGTTTTTATCAATTGAAGAATTCACTATTTTTTTCATGAAAATGTTTTCGTATCTTTTCTTAGTGAGTAATTTGAACTAATATTTTAAAGTTGTTTGAATTTATCTAATATCCAAATCATAAAAAATAATAACATTTAACGAAGCTGTTTAAATTCTTCAAGCTGTTTGCTGTTTAAATTAATCTTACTGAAATTAATTTGAAAAACATATATCCTTTGCATACCACCTGCTGCAACAGTTTATTCAATCCATCACAACAAGATGCGTCATTTAATAAAGAGGACCTGTTTTGTTGTTGTTGTTACTTATAATACTTCGACAAGTCTAGCACGTTTTGCCTTTGCCAATGCTAATTTGAGTCAGTAGAGTGCATCTTTCGTTTAACCAGAACACCTTTTTTCTACTTTCACCTTTGTGCCAGAACCTACTTTCACCTTTGTGCAGAACACCACAAAGGTGAAAGTAGGACTTTGCTTTAAACTTTTCCGATAGATGGCACCACTGTAGAATCTACTTTCTCAATTTTGACATTTATCTGCATGGAGAGTAAATTATCTCCAGACCATTACACCCATAGTAACGGCTCAACGACCGACCAAAGGATTTTCGGTTGTACAGATTTAACGAGAACGTATATCGCGTGTACTGGTGGTTCTTTGGCGGCATTGGGAATCGAACCCCGTCTTTCCGGGTGGGATCTATTGAGCATGTAATAGCAACCAGTGGCGAATACGACAAATTTTCGGTCAAGTAAGGGTTTGAAATCAGTACCTTTCGTCAGTGAGAACGAGCACTTATCAACCGAGATCACAAGTGAGAGATAAGGTAAAATCAACTTTACAGGAAGTTCGAAAAACTTTCCTTTATTAACGATTTATTTTAATCGCAAATGATGCAAAATTAGGAATTAAAATATTTTTAGTTATCAGAGACATATTTTTTATTCCAGTCCGAGCAGTGATTTTGAATTTCCTATAGTAACTCAATAGACTCATAGAAACAGGATTTAATTTTTATAGATATTAACACATTATTAAAATGATTATTTATGTAATTTTAGTGAAATATATGATAAATAAAAAATTGCTTATGTTTACTGTCCTTTAGTAATATTTTAAACGTTCTTTTGTGGAACACAAATTAATATTTTACTTCTCTCACAAGTGAACAATTTTGACTTGGCCGATGAAAACATTCTTTAAGATTTACTCAAAATAGAGCAATATGTATTTATTTTTTACAACAATTTTCAATTTTATTCTGAAACCAGCCAAAATGGGCATTAGAGCTTCAGTTCTTCGCTCAGAATATTTGGGGTTGATTTGTATCTTAAGTGTTAATGTTTTTATCTTTCCTACCTTTATTTAAAAATGTAAGATTTTGTCAACTATCCTTTCGGAAGAAAACAAGACGATGAGATACATACAAAACAAGTCTTATATTAATTTTAAATAGTCAATGAAAATATTCTTGAGAGGAATAATGTATGATTACCAATTATATATATATATATATATATATATATATATATATATATATATATATATATATATATATATATATATATATATATATATATATATATATATATATATATATATATATATATATATATATATGTATATATATATATATGTATATATATATATATACATAAGTTATTTTTTTAAATATTTATAAAGCATAAATTTTATAAAATTTAATAAGATTTCTGAATTATATTAAAGATCAGGATGGTTCTGTAAAAGTTTTCTTCAATATTTTCATCAATTTTATAAAATATAATTTTATAAATAAAATTAATTAATTTTATAATGCAATACTATAGAGTTTTTGGATTATATTCAGCACATAAATCTCTGACGAGTCATTTGCTATTGGAAATATTGTTCAATTTAATAAAATATAAATTTATAAGCAGAACTAATAAATTTGATAAGTGCAAATAATAAATTTTATAAATAAAATTGATAATTTTTTTTAAAATTTCATAAGTTTCTTGAATTATTTCAAGCACCAGTATGCTACTGGAACACATTTGTTAGTCAAAATTTAATCTCTTTTTTATCCTTCTATTCTCATCGTATACAGCAGGTACAGGGCTAATACAAATATCCACTTCAGGTAGAGATACTTATATTTTTCCAGTATCTGATTTAATATCTTGTATATTGTTGATGGTTCTTTCTGACTAAATTGTCAACGATATGAGTAAAAATAGTCTGATAAAAATTTACGAAGTAAAAATATTTAGTGAAAATATTGTTGGGAAACTTGATGTGACCAATCAGACATGTAGATACGTTTATTTTAATTTCATGAAAGACACATTTTCATACTTTTTTTTAAACTGACGAATGTAATATTCCTTATTTTCACAAAGTATCCTTAGGTTTCTGCCAAATATTTATCCATAATTTTGTATTAATTTTCAATCTTCCAATCTTTTTCTAGAAAATTATTGAAAAAGCTATTTAAAAAATTCTATTTTGGTTAATTTTTTCTTTGAAAGTAACCATGAAATTTAATTTTGTAGTTTTAATATTTAGGCTCACTATAAATTCATAAATTAATTTTAAACCATGATTGAAAACAAATATACTTATCGAATATGATAATAATTTTTAAGTGAGACTCAACATCCTTTTAACTATGCAATCAGGATACATTTATAGTTATTATATAATTGAATTCGTGTATTCTATGCTGTAGAATAATAATTTGCAGTTTATTTGTTTCCCATTAGACACAGAAAATAATTTTGCTTTCATTTGATGAACAAAAAATGTTCGCAATAAATAAAAGCATCAGAAGAATGTGTTAGAAGTACGACGCCTGCAGAAGACATATATATCGACCTATCAGCAAAAAGGAACAAGCGCACCACAGCTCAGCAGGTGACAAATCAGTTTCTTGCTGCCTTAGGAAAGCAGATCTCCCAAAAAACTGTTGCCAGACATTTTAGGGGAGGAGGACTATACGCCCGCAGACCTGTTGTGTGTATCCCATTCACCAGACAGCACCTAACTACCTGTTTGCAATGGTGTCGTGAGCATCGCAATTGAACTGAACAGGACTGGGTATGCGTACTATTATTAGATGAGATTAGATTCAGTCTGTCATTGGATTGAAGACGCCAACTGATCTGGAGCGAGAGTGGTACTGCTTATCGTCCAGAAAATATTCAGGAAAGGGACCGATATCCGACATGCAGTGTCATGGTGTGAGCCAGCATCATGATCAATGGCCACACTCCCCTACATGTGGTTGCGAATGGGACTATGACGGGCCAACGATACATTAATGAAGTTCTACTTCCTCATGTTCGTTTTCTCCGTGGTGCTGTTGGTGATAAATTTGTTTTATGAACGACAACGCAACATGTTATCGAACACTTGCTGTTCAGGATTGTCTAGACAGTGAGGGTATTCAATGCCTCGTATAGCCACCACGTTCTCCAGATCTAAACACCTTTGAAAATATGTGGGATACTTTGGGGAGGCAATTTGCTGCTCGAAACTATCCTCCGACAAACTAGATCACCCTCATCCGTGCACTCCCAGAGGAATGGGATAAACTGCCTCAACAGCTGCTGGATAATGTTGTGCAAAGTATGATACGACGTGTGGAATGTTGCATCACACTCCACGGTGGATATATCCCGTACTGATACCTTTCTTCAAGGTGCTTGCTGACTTTTAGATGCATTGTTCCATTTTTCCGTATGCAGCATCAAATAAACATTTTTTTCCTTTCAGATGTTTCACAGCTTTTGTACTTTCCAGAACAACAAATAATCTTTATTCTAATGTCTGAACAGTGTGGCAACTATATTTTATCCTACTAGGTCTCATGTCTCGCTTAATGGTATGCTACATTGCAATTTGTGATCCGTCCTTAGTAATTGTCCAGCAGTATATATATATATATATATATATATATATATATATATATATATATATATATATATATATATATATATATATATATATATATATATATATATATATATATATATATATATATATATATATATATATATATATATATATATATATATATATATATATATATATATATATATATATATATATATATATATATATACATATATATATATATATATATATATATATATATATATATATATATATATATATATATATATATATATATATATATATATATATATATATATATATATATATATATATATATATATATATATATATACATATATATATATATACATATATATATATATATATATACATATATATATATATATATATATATATATATATATATATATATATATATATATATATATATATATATATATATATATATATATATATATATATATATATACATATATATATATATATATATATATATATATATATATATATATATATATATATATATATATATATATATATACGTATATATATACGTATATATATATATATATATATATATATATATATATATATACATATATATATACGTATATATATATATACGTATATATATATATATATATATATATATATATATATATATATATATATATATATATATATATATATATATATATATATATATATATATATATATATATATATATATATATATATATATATATATATATATATATATATATATATATATATATATATATATATATATATATATATATATATATATATATATATATATATATATATATACGTATATATACATATATATACATATATATACATGTATATACATATATATACATATATATATATATATATATATATATATATATATATATATATATATATATATATATATATATATATATATATATATATATATATATCGTTTAATCATATTACATCGAATTCAATGAATTTATAATCGACTTATTGCATGTTTATTTCATTTAGAGTTAATTATTGAAAAATATTCCTACATTTCACCTTGCTATAAAACCAAAAGCAAAACTCTAAATAATGAAATAAAAGAAAAACAAAGCTCATAGCAAAAATACTTTTTTATAAAAAATACCAAAATAAAAAAATCAAAGAATTTTTTTGAAAAAAAATTATTTAGTCTTTTACGTTTCAGTTTAAACACGAAATCCTACAATATCACTTATAAAAGAGTGACAAAACACATTTTATACATATAATTTTTATAATTCATACATTTGAATATTTTTAAAATCTATTGAAATTTAGCTTAACAATAAGTTGTAAATAGATTATTGAACTCTTGTTATTTATGATTGTGATTATTTTCATATTTATAGGTTTTTTAATAAAAGATTCGTATAACCTTATTTATCTTATAATATTTCGAAGTAATTATTTTCAATTTATTGTTTTTATAATTCAGTTTGTTAATAAATGATAAATGAGATGTCCAATCCTCAGTATCCATAATTGGGACGATTTCCAAATCTAGCTTTTTATAGTAAAATTCTTACCTTTGTTATCTCATTATATCTTGGTAAAATGATTTTCTTCTAGACACATTTTTTTCACTCGAGAAATTTAAGAAATGTTCTCGACGAATGAAAACCGCATTAGCCCAGACTTTTCGAGAGAAATATTCTTTTTTCCAACTCTTTACCTTTACCATGAGAAATAGTAATCCACAAAATACTGTTCAAGGCGTCGTGTAGTGTATTTGCCAAATAGTCATCCCATCGATGAACGCTAGACTGACTTCTGTCTCTATTGATTCCTCGCTTCTTTTCTTACACGAGAAGAGGCATTCGAAATCTGAAGAAACGGCAATAAAATAGCTTTCTTGAGATTGAGTTTCTCATAATTTGTTTTCAACTATAAAAGGATTTGCTTCTCTTTATCTTAGCTTTCCTTTTTTCTGAAATCTTTGACAAAGTTTGCTTGCTTAGGAGAAAGTGTTATGTAGCTATTTCTTATTTTCGCTCTAAGAATTTCATTTTTTATTTGTATTGTATTTGCGCATGCAAGGAAAAGCGTTTGTTTTCTTTCTTTCCTGCTTTACACGCTAGTGAATTCTAGATTATTATTCTTATGAATTAATTTTAACTTATTTTATAATGGATACACATTAAAGCTAATAAGACGTTTTATAGTACTTCAATTTGACATGATTTAATCACAATTGATTTAGTAAATGTTTCTATATTCATATATTTAAAAATTAATGCTACGAATAGAATTTTTGTGATGATAATATTTAATTTTATATAAATACTTTTATAAATAATTCATTAAAGTTGCCATTTTTTTCTAAAATGTAAGAAAAAACTAAAAACTAGAAATTTATATACATTTATATTACAGATTTTTGAGGAATAAAATTAAATTCCGAAAAAGAAATTTCTGAAGAGGTTTTTCTGAAGTGATTATTTCTGAAGTTTTTGTGTTCTACACCAAGTTTTAATTTATACAAATAATATCAGCTTCATAAACCAATTCAGTTATCTTTAATATGTTTCGAAACTTTTAATACGTTTATTCGCGAAATTTTCCTCTGAGGTTTAATTGAGAACACTTGTGTTTTAAAAGGTTATGATTCACACTTTGAAATATTGAGTATAATGATGACATTAACCTAAATATTCATCAACATTTAGTACGCAATTCCGGAACTATATTCGCTTCAAGAATGGAAATGTAGGTTTTTCCATCAAAAAATTTAACGATAACTACTACTTCTATATTGTTCTGACCGCAATATGTATTTCACGAGAGCGTGTTTTCAATGTTCCCACCTATTGAAAATGCTTTGGAGGGAGGATAAAAATGTCTATGATATTTAATAAAAGATGTCCATAATATTTAGTAACGTCGTAACTGAAAGAAAAGTTCAAACCTTCAACTAAACATTGTTTTCAGCATATTGACTGATCAGTCTCTATAACTTCTTGATGCAAAGCACTTTCCTGGTAAAAGAAAAAATATTTGCCCAGTTATCACGAAAATAAGGCTTTGTATCACGAAATATATAATTATTTTGTTGTTGTTGTTTTGTCGTGTGCCAGCCCGGCTGGCAATATGGGGTGCGCTGCTCCACTTTTCCAACTAAACCATATTTAGTGTGGAGTCCGACTTCTTCAGTACACACATGCCATAGGGACCCGTTTATAGGGTAGACAACCATTCACTCCACATTCATACTAGGAAGGGACAAAAACAGGATAGATAGAGAGAGAATGTACACCCATGCCCGAACCGGGATTCGAACCCATCACCTCCTTATCCGTATTCATGTACACTGGCCACTAGACAAGTTGGGCGGCATAATTATTTTGTGTTTGGGAAAAAATAAATAAACAGTATTTTGAGGAAATATAAAAATACTGTAAATATTGTCAATATCGTTTGAAATGAGACAGGAAAGTAATGTCATTTCTGTACATGCCGATATTTGATTGCTCATTTCAGTGTAGAATATCGTCTGATTTCATTTTCGCGAAAGTGCAGCTGACCTTGTCAGTTTCTGGTATCACCTGCATTCTATGTATCGTCTGCTTGTTCACTTCTAAATAATTCACTATGAAACATTTTCTATTTTGCAATCCGGCTTTATATGCTTTCTAAGTTTAATCAGGATAAAGAAAAAAGTGTAAATAATTTACACACAAGATGATAAACGGTTGTTAATCACAAGGATTATATTATTGCTTAAAAATGAAGAATTAAAGGTTTTTTCCTCTGAATTTATTATACGAAAATGAAATTATTTTCCGGGTGTTATAATGGAATAACAATCTCTGCAAAAAATCATTTTCCCCAGAAAGATAAATAAGCATTTCTGACTGGAAGTAAACCAGGCAGAAAGCCGAATATTTAGCTGTCAGGCTTTCCGCTTAGCTTTTTGTATGTTCAATTGTTTCCTGGCATTGGAATAGAATCGCTATCAATAAACATACTGTTTGAAATTCTTTTCATTAAGGAATCGAGTTTGGCGTGACAATCTGCTGATTTCGCGCCTCAACTCATTGTTGACGATGGGATGTGGGTCCTGAGAGAATTCATGCATATTTAATTACAAAACAGGAAGATAAAAATTTTTTGGAAGAAGGAAACAGCGACAATAAATCACTCAGGGTTAGAATGTGATTGAACAAGAGAAAAGTACCAATTAATCATATAAAATGTTTTCATCGTAACTCATTAGTATTATAAACGGATCTTAAGCTTTTTTGAACATTATATCAATTTATTAAAGTTTGAGTTATATTTTGGCCATAATAAATTGAAGTGTTAAGATTAACCCTTTAACGGTTAGGGAAATGAGCAGTTTTCGCTTACTTAATTCGCGCTGTACTACGAGTAAACAGCAGTCGAAATTCGCAGCTGTTATCCACCGCCGTTCTTCCGAAAATGTCACCCTTCTGTGGCGATGCGGTGAATAGCTCACCTCGCGCATTTTATAAAATTCTTAAAGTACTTTTAATACATAAATACCAATTTTTAAGTACTTTAAAATAATTTATGTTGTTGTTGCTTATGACACTTGGACAAGCCAAGCTCGCTTTTGCCTTTGGCAGTGCGAATTAAGTCAATAGAGAGCGTCTTTTGTTTGGATCAGAGCACCGCGAAGGTGAAAGTACGACTTTGCTCTTTTTTAAGGTGCCTCGTCGTTTTGAACCACGGTCAGGTGACGAGGCCATACCTGAGCTGGCACCCTCCTCTGCACTTCCGCGCCACACCAGTGGAAGGACTTTGGACGTCACAGATGAACTTGGGTACGGCCCCAACCCACGGAGTTCCAGCAACCCAGGGAAGGAGAGCACACCGTGGTCACCCTCCCAACCACTGCCCGCGGCAAATGATGCTTCACTTTGCTGAGCTTACGGGAAGCGGCGTGAAACTACTGAGCCACTGGAGCTCAAATTATAATAATTGATAAATGATAGTAATTTATAAATGATAATAATTTATAAATGATAATTAGTAATTAGTAAAATATAGATGATTATAACCAATTATATAATAATAATGAATAAAATTATAAATATAAGACAAATATTAAATTAAACAGTCTAAATAAATACATGTTTTACTTTATGAAGCATTTAAATTCAGTAATTACCTAAAAATCTTTTTGGGTGTGATATACTTTAAAACATGGAATTACACATAACGGTGCATTATATTCTTTGCAAAATGTACGTGTTTCACGGCGAATTCTTTTTTCATTGGCATCATTTTTGCTGCAACATACCACACATCGTCTAGTAGGTTCCTTCTTTGTTTCAGTAGATGGAATATAATGAGGGAAGTGGCAAGCTGACAGTCTTAAAGTATTCGAAACTGTTCCAATAGGATTTGATTTCAAATGTCTGTGAGTTTTGAATTAGTTTTCAACACACACATTTATTGCTGATTTGAATTCATATATATACATTTTTCCATAAAGGTCTATTACCTTAATTAAAAGCGTAAGTATACACTACATAAGATTGTAGTTCACATGAATAACTTAATATATATATGTATATATATATATATATATATATATATATATATATATATATATATATATATATTGTATATTGTATATTGTTGGAAAACAGTATTCACTATTATATGATCTGTAAGCATTTATACAAAATATTTTTTAAAAAATTAGAAAAGTATTTCGAATAAGAATAACACGAAACTTTAATAAAACAAATGACAAGTATAATAATAAGGAAAACAGTAGAACTAGAAATTAAAAACTGTATACATATTATTTATACAGAAAAAAATTGGTGAATGAAAATAAATTCCGTAGACTTCTAACTTAAAATACAAATACAATGTTAAATTGTTAAATAGTTTCTTCTGTAAATAATTAGCCAACATATTCATTAGCAATTAATTCTTTGTTTCAATTATTGGATTAAAAGGCATAAAAATTCTCCAGAATTTTTCAAAGAATTTTCTTGGAAATAATGGAACGAAAAATAAAACCGTAGTACTATTGAAAAGCTAAATAAATTAAGATTAGTTAAGTGTAAGTCTAAGCAGTTTAGTTTTCCCATTTACAATGTTAAGGACACGTTTTATTCTTGACACATTATTTCATTGCATATAATTCTAGAAAATAAGATGGGTTAGGTAATGGTAAAAAAAAGATTTGTTAAATTCATAAATTACTTCATAGGATATACTGTTCACAATGTTATAAAATGAATCATAAAACAGTCTTTAATTTTGCTATTTACATTTTTTATAAAATGTCCCTTTAAAAGAAAAAAAATTAATATGAAAATTTAAGAAAGAAAGAATTATTTCCTTTGAGTAAAATAATGAATCTCTGGATTACAATATTTTATAATTTTAGCAAACGATATTATACAAGGTTTGAATTTATTAATTTTATTAGCATTTCTTTTGATTACGCTTTCTAATTAATGAAATAGATACCTAAAAATGAAAGGTTAAAATTTAAATAAATATTGTATTTAAATAAACATCAGCCGTCCAACTTGTCTAGTGGTCAGCATGCCTGATTACGGATAAGGAGGTCCTGGGTTCAAATCCCGGTTCGGGCATGGATGTACTTTCTCTCTATTTATCCTGTCTTTGTCCTTTCCGTGTATGAATGAGGTGTGAATGGTTGCCTACCCTATAAACGGGTCCCTATAGCATGTGTGTACTGAGGAAGTTGGACTCCACACCAAAATAGGGTTCAGTTGGAAAAGTGGAGCAGCGCACCCCATACTGCTAGCCTAGCTGGAACACGACAACAACAAAAATTAAGCTTTCTTAATTAAATATTATTTATTTTGTAGATCTATATAAAGAAATATTTTTAAAGATAATTTTTTTTTAAAATTTACCGAGTCTCAGTTTTCCTTTTCACTTGGTCTATGTTGAACATGTGTATTTCTTTGTGGTCGTATAATTACTGAATATTATACAATATCACATTTGCTAAGGGCATTTAATCTTTATTGTTTATAATTTATGAATTATTAAAAAACATTATCATATCTTGTAGACACAATAAACTGAAATATGTAAGTTGATTTAATTCTTTTCTCTAAAAACATGATTTTCATATCTTTGCAAAAGTGTTGGTATTTCTATCCACATATATATATATTAATATTATTTTCAGGAACGATTTTGAACTTCGACTCTAATCAAAAATGATTTACAGTTGATTGTAAATTTCTTCTGGTCAACCAAACATGGATTTGTCCATATTCTTGATATTTAGATGTGAATTCATTAACTTAGACATAAAATAGAATTTATACTGTTCGCACATTAAATCTTGCATTAGTGAAATTTTTATCACCTTAAGTTTGGTTGTTAGCTTGATGTTTAATAAAAAGATTGTTAAATAAATGTTTATTGATTTATTGTTTGAAAGAGACTTCATACTTTCAAGGTATATTGTTTTATAAATAATCAAAATTATTTTTCTTATTGTGTAATTTTGTTTTAATTTATTAAAGAACAACATAATACGTATGAGTTATAATAATAAGTGTTCAGAACCCACAATCTGTGTGCTAATAGCTCTAATTAATAGTTGGATTACATGTTCGTGGAAATTAAGTGAAACCTCTCCCTCAAGTCCAGCAAGTTACCTCATAGTGGCGACGAAATATTCCTGGCTAGAAGTATTAAAGTTTGTCCAGAGTTTTATTCCTGGTGAGGTTACCCAAGGTGTGATGCTTATTCCAATTTTTGCCTCGCTTCATTTTGTCTTGTCTTCATTTTGATCATAGAATCTTCACTTCTTCCCTCATCTATGACTTGGATTGCCTCATTCCTTATTCCGATCTTATTCCTTATTCGATTGCCTCATTCCTTATTCCGATCTTATTCCTCATACGTTGCCTCATTCTTATTCCGATCTTGTTCCTCATCGATTGCCTCATTCCTTATTCCGATCTTATTCCTTATTCGATTGCCTCATTCCTTATTCCGATCTTATCCCTTATTCGATTGCCTCATTCTTATTCCGATCTTATTCTCATTCGATTGCCTCATTCCTTATTCCGATCTTATTCCTCATACGATTGCCTCATTCCTTATTCCGATCTTATTCCTTATTCGATTGCCTCATTCCTTATTCCGATCTTATCCCTTATTCGATTGCCTCATTCATTATTCCGATCTTATTCCTTATTCGATTGCCTCATTCCTTATTCCGATCTTATTCCTTATTCGATTGCCTCATTCCTTATTACGATCTTATTCCTTATACGATTGCCTCATTCCTTATTCCGATCTTATTCCTCATACGATTGCCTCATTCCTTATAAGATCTTATTCCTTATACGATTGCCTCATTCCTTATTCCGATCTTATTCCTTATACGATTGCCTCATTCCTTATTCCGATCTTATTCGTTATATGATTGCCTTAGCAGACTGACAGTTCTCACATTCACGATGGTAAACTGAGCCGTACGATATGCAAAGATTGAGTAAAGGTTTTTCCGACATGTCAGGTCAGGCTTGGACACATTTTTGACTGACTCTGCCTTTACCTAGAATAATCACTGTGTGAAAGATCCGTTATACGTATTTGATGCACTTAGTGTAGTTGGAATTATGGATTTGGCTTAACTTTGCTTTCGAAAGAGGACAAGCAACATGGAATGCTTATTTTTTGCAAATAACTTAAAAACAGATTTCATGTGACGAAAGGCCGCCCAACTTGTCTATTGGTCAGCATGCCTGACTGCGGATAAGGAGGTCCTGGGTTCAAATCCCGGTTCGGGCATGGATGTACTTTCCTCTCTATTTATCCAGTCTTTGTCCTTTCCTTGTATGAATGAGGTGTGAATGGTTGCCTACCCTATAAACGGGTCCCCATGGCATGTGTGTACTGAGGAAGTCGGACTTCACATCAAAATAGGGTTCAGTTGGAAAAGTGGAGCAGAGCACCCCATGTTGTGTGTGCCAGCTAGGCTGGCACACGACAATGAATGAATTAATTTGATGATAAGTTTTGAACAGTTAATACATCTATTCAAAACTTTTGACATTTACCATAAATAAATTTTGTACAGATTTCCCTCTAAAAAGGATTTTTCCAGTTAGAGATATAACAAATTAAAATTATTCCTATTTACAAACCAAGGAAGATCAAAATTATATATATATATATATATATATATATATATATATATATATATATATATATATATATATATATATATATATATATATATATATATATATATGTATGTATATATATATATGTATATATATATATATATATATATGTGTGTGTGTGTGTGTGTGTGTGTGTGTGTGTGTGTGAGAGAGAGAGAGAGAGAGAGTTGTTATTTCTAAACCACAGTTTATTGAGTTTTTGAAGTCAATGATTTCAAGTATTTAAAGAGTATGGGAACTTCTTGGTGTTACATTTGGAGAAGATCGATCACATTTCTTCTTGAGAAATATGTTTTCATCATTAAGAAATTTAGCCACGTTTTTAAAATTTCAGTAGCTATTTAAGAAATATATAATGGTAAAAATGCTTAAAGTCTTTTTGATAAATAAACTGAAATGTCTGCGTTTCAAAAGATAATAAGAAAGAGAATCCTTGTTATAAAACACTGAAATATATAACAAAAGAAGACAGAAGGAAGTCTGCTTCATGGTTGGTGGAGAATTTCGAAGCTCTCTTACTTTTTTTTCCTAAGAAAATAGCTAACATGAGTAAAATTTTAAGAATGTTTGTAGAAAAGTATATTTTATATATTAACAATCTGTAATGTATATTAGGTCATAAAAAATTAATCGAAGAAGAATCTAAAATAATATTTTTATTGAGTACACTCTTAACCTGCTTTCATCTACTGAAAAATCTATACCGGATGATTCGAAAAGTTTTTATATGACTCCTATTTCTTTTTTAAATGTGAGGATGATATCTAAATTACATTTCATTGTTATAAAATTATGAATATAAAGACAGCAGTCTTTTTCTTACAATAAAATTCCATTTCATATCGGATACAATAGCATAAGTAGAAAATAAATGGACTATACTGCAGGTTTTACTTCATATTTGAGAAACAAACCTTCATCCAATGGGCCATGAAAATAAAAGCTATGGTTCTTTCATCTTTTGCAATGAAATGGAACCAAAGCAGTTTATGTAACTACTTTCAAAGAAATTTTCAATCTTACAAAATGCTCAGTTCCATTTTTGGAGTATTATTTCAATTGTTTTCTTGCTGAAGGTTCATTTTTTACTGTCTTTTTTGTAATTTAATTTGCTTGAATTACTGAAAATGGAAAAAAAACTTTCGTGAAGTGTCTTTGAATTAATTTTTATCACCAATTATGGTGTAATATCTGAAACATTTTTAATACTGAATTTTGTACCAAAAGGAATGATAACATCAATGTAAAAGATCAACAATGTCGTAAATCGATAATATCCTCTATAATATATTATTAAAAATCAAAAAGTATTTTGTAGAATAATGAAGATTGTATTAGCAAGATGAGAATGTTAAATACAAAATGATGAATTGGTCAGCATAAATATTTAAGAATGTTTTTGAAACATCCAGTAGACCTAAGTTTTAAATAGAAGACATGGAATAAACTTTATAAAACGTGAATGTGTTAAGAAACTTAGCACTTTATTAATATTATTTGTTCCAACGCTTTCAACTCTTCCTTTAATTTGAATATGAGAAATGAATTCATAAAAATAAGAGATTATAAAGCAATGTTGAATATTATATAAACAATAATATTGAATATTATATATTCTTATATGAATATTATATATTCTTATATTTATATATAATTTCCTTTTAATGCTTGATTTCTATGCTAACAACCATCAATACGAAGACAGTTCCACTTTAATCTAACCAGAAATTATAATTTTGCAATTTCCATTATGGTAAATTTAAAAAATATAAAACAAAAACCTTGTTTTTTTCAAAGTTTATAGTATCGAATTAACCAAGTTTATATATATATATATATATATATATATATATATATATATATATATATATATATATATATATATATATATATATATATATCTATATTCATATCTATATATATATATATATATATATACACACACACACACACATACACATATATATATATATATATATATATATATATATATACACATATACACTACACATATATATATATATATATATATATATATATATATATATATATATATATATATATATATATATATATATATATATATATATATATATATATATATATATATATATATATATATATATACTTTGGTACTGCTGACGCAAGCTCTTCACTTACGACAAATTGAAGAAGAGATTAATTGAAATTTATAATAACAAAATTAATTTATAAGTTGATAGTATTAATAGAACGAAATAACCCAAGAGAATAAAGGAAATTGAAAATTTCATAGTTATTATATTTAAGAGGAATGCTTATATAATTCCCGTTATCTACTTACTGTCATTACAGGTTTTACAGTCACAAAATAAATTATTAATTACCAAACCTAGAATTTCCATTCGCAGAGTTCTGAGCAAAAGTCTAGAAATATCATATTATTAGTTTTGACCTGTTACACAAGTTGATATTCATATTATGCGATGCATTGTTTAATTTATTCGGCCAACAAAATTGGAATGCATTTTTCACATCCAATAGCATATCTCAGTCAATTTTTCAAGATAACTCTCTAAGTTTTCTCTATAAATTCATAAGTTTTGTTTTTTATAGTTTTAAAATTTGTCAGTTTTATCGAACTTTATTCAAAAATATTGTTTCTTATTCACACAAAATAGAGGAAAGAATGTGCTCAAAAATTTCTTTTGTAATAGTCGAACACAGTGACTAGATCAGAAATATCTTACTAAAATAAGATCAGAAGTGAAACCCAAAGTTACTTGGAATTTGTTTTATATGAAAATATTGTAAAAAAAATCTTTTAAAAGATTGTTTAAAATTCTAAATATTTTATTCTACTTCCAAGTCTATAATAATTGAGTCACACAGTTTGACATATCTCCTTGAAAAATGATGGCAACCTGTACATTTAGAATATGCTTGTAAATGTGTGTGAGCATACTGAAATCAACATCAGCGTATTATCAAAAACACGAATATGTTATTCGAGTATTAATGTGCGCTGTGATCAGGCTACTTGATTAAAGAGTTTGCTCTTAAAATAAAATCATCAGTCAAACGCATAGACATTTGGAATTTATTTGTAGATGAAGATAGTTTAAAAATTCATTGAATAGATTGCTTAAAAACCTTTGTTTCATTCAAGTTAGAATGTTCACAATGATTCAGCGACTCGATTAAACTTATTCTACTAAGATAAAAATAAACAAACGCACAGAAATTTTGATTTTATACACCGATTAATGCAGCAGAACTATCGGAATTAATTGGGACTGGATTCCATTCGGATAGGCAAAAATTGTAAATTAGATTTTTTCGAAAATAGCGTCGATTTAAATGAACAATACGTTGAAATTTGAGAAATAACTATATATTTTTAAAGAAAACGAATTTAATTTTCATTAAATTTTACATGGTAAGGTACTACTTACAAGTGCCTCACATTATAACAGAATGTATGTATGTATGTATAACAGAATGTATGAAGAAAATGTAGAGTACTGTAAATGGAAGTCATCTCTAACTAAACATTTTTGTTGAACTGAGTTGTTTCACTCCTTTATCTGTTTTTGTGCAGCTAAGTCGCGCAAGATCTTGATAGTGAAAACGAGCACATGAAGACGTTCCATCCACTTCAAATCTGTTCCAAAATTGACAAATGTTTCATTAGATGATTGTCCCGGGTCAGCTTCTACTTGGACATTAGGGCAACCTTCTTTCTCGACACTTTCAGTAAGTTTATCATCATTTTCAATTTGCAGTCCAGTGTTTTATTCATGATCCTTTCTCCCATATTTCCAAATCTAACTTCTGAACTTCCAGGAAATTTGAAAAGAATGCTTCTGAATTTTTCAAGTCACACGTCATTCTCGTCTCTTCACTTCTCTTACCTTTTTTTCTGGATTTTTTTTCTTATTTTTAATTTTTTCTTCATTCTAGTTTACTTTTCTGCTATTCTGAAAGCATATCAGATAAACGAAGTTCGGATACAGAGTTCTACTGCATAGTATGAAAGTTTTTTTTTTTTAATAGAAAGCAAAATATATAAAACATTTCAACATTATAAAGCAATTTCTAAAGAAGTTTCTTATTATTTTGTATTCCTAATATTAATTTTTCACATTAAATTTTATTTTGAAAATCTATTTTATTTAAGAAATTAAAAATTGACAAGTGATCATAAACACATTGTTAAAATTAGAAGATAATAAGTAAAATTTAGGGTAAATGAGATAATAAAATTTATGCATCGCATTTTACATCGTTTCTCTTAAAGAAAATAAATCTATTTTACTTAGGAAATTAAAAATTGACAAGTGATCATAAACACATTATTAAAATTAGAAGATAATAAGTAAAATTTAGGGTAAATGAGATAATAAAATTTATGCATCGCATTTTACATCGTTTCTCTTAAAGAAAATATTTTTCAATATGTTTACAAACATTTCGATTTTTTTTTTACCAACACACAAAGGAATTCACTTGTAATTTGGATAACGAAGCGTGATCATAATTCAATTTCCCAAAAAAGAAAGATTCCAAAGGAAAAAAGAAACAATCGCATTTTTTTCTTTCCGAAAGACGAAATAGTTTTCAATTCGAATAAATATTCGACTTTTTCCAACCCTCCAATGAAAGATAACTTTCATTTTTTTATACTTCACCGTGAATGATAGCAACCTCAAATTCAGCTTAAAGCATTTCTGGTAGATGCGCTAAATTGCCTTCCTGCCGAGAAATAGTTGACTGTCTTAGGCCGAAATTGATTTTACAAAATCTTTTTTAAAAACGAAAAGAGAGTGTTATGAAAAAAATAAAAAAGAAACACAAAAATCATTCTTCGCTTTGAAGATCCCGTAATCTTTTTCCAAGTGTTGGAGGATCTTCTTTTTCAGTACCTCACACATTTTTTTTTAATTCTCTCCCTTATCTGTCGAAAATTTGTAGGATTATTTCTGTTTTTTTCCTTACGTTCTTGCATTTAAGATTTACAAAATGCATATGGGGAAGGATAGGTATATTTATTCACATTTTAACATTTCTAAATGAAATTACATTTGAAGAAATAGTTTTAAATGAAAAAATGTATATTAAATTTAATCTAAGTATATCGCTCTTATTGTTTGAGCTGAGTTTCCGAAATATAATACAGCTGCTTTATAGTCCCTTTGGAGAGTTTTTTGACATTTTTGGCTACGAAGAAATGTCGCTAATCTGACTTAATATGACGTAAAAAATACTTTTCTTATAAAAGCTACGCTTCTAAGTAATGAAATTAAATTAGATAAGTAAATATGTATTTCTGAAATATTAGGATTTTTAAAAAGGAAACATGAGAACATTATAATCACAAGAATTATTCTTTTAATAAAATGTGTAACTGAAATAAAGTGTTCTAAATTAACTCAATATGTGGTAAATATTAGAGTTGCTAAAATAAAAAGTTGAAGTATAATCTCAGTATTCTCGATCCCTTTGACGTAGTAATAAATCAGCCACGATGACATCTGCCAAAAAATTGCCAAAGGGATTAAACTGCAACTATGCCAAAAATACTGGTTAAAAGCTTTATTTTGAGCCAAATGAACTTAAGCGCAGTAGTTGCTGCATTACACTTTTTAAATCATCTACACTACTTATAGAATCTGATAATTCTCTTTTTTCTATATATGGAGATTGATTACTCCTTAACAGAATTGAAGTATGAGTGTTTACAAGTTGGTATCAGACACCAATAACAAGAACTAAAATTTGACATATTAACCATAGTGTTGTTTACTAGCAACGCTCCAAAAATGTTTTGATTTATAAATAAAGGAAAATTTTCTGTACCTGTCTATGCATACGTCAAATACATCATGTAAAAGACATATATTATATACGAGACATTTCAATAGTCTCAATCTGGAATATTACAGGTGACCGAACAGAAAGGTATGTTTTGGAAATGGCAATACGAGGTTCAAAACTAGGCACAAATAAAAAGACCTTGTAGCATCACTCCACCACTGACATTTCCTTTATTTTGATAAATAGTATCAGAAGAATTTATACATCTTTTTGGTAAAATGGTGACTGAAATATACATCATGATTTCCTAATAAAAATTCGATAGAAGGTAATTTAGACTGATGAGTCATTCTGTTTTTTTCTTTTAGACCAAAGCCTTATTTAAACTGCTTTGTAGATAAAGAATACACTTCTTCACGAGTGGTAGATAATTTCGGGTGGTTTAATGAGCAACTTCATTGAATCAGAACAAACATTTATAGCAAAGTGTTATTTACTGGGGAGAATGACACGCAAAAGAAACGTAATGCAATATTTTGTATTAAAACATTTGTTGTCATTTATCTGCAAACTAATTAACAATCTGAAGCATCCAATAATTTTAATAAATCCATATTTCTAAACACATCTTCCATTCCATTTTTTTGCTTCGATTCCTGAATTACACGCTTGACCATACTCGTGGTAAATGTTGCTTATTAAGGAAAGTATTGCCCATGCATTCCTATAAAGAAATTTGTGCCTCATTGGCTTATTAGTTTCTGGCAAATAGCCGGCACACGGAAAGTGACCGAATTCTTAATCACTTTGTTGCTGTAGCTGTGTGGACTATGGAAATGTTCACCATTTTCTATGTCATCCTATGTCATTTCGCTGTTGTGGCGTGGGTGTGGAAAGGAGTGTTCTGCTCACGTGTGACCTATTCATCTAACCATGGTTTGAAATGAAGAGGCACTTAATGACAGGTGAGTAATAAAAACTGGTTAATCTTAAGACGCAATTTGGGACTAACGTGTGCAGCTATATATGTTTGTAAAGAAACGATTTTTATAACATTTTTTATTTCTTCCCTTATATTTTGATGCGTGTAAACTTGCAGCATTTGCTTAGAAATTATTTTTTTGTTATACTCCGAAAATCCAATATATGTGCTCCATTTCATATTGTTTCCGATTGGGAATGGGTCAGTTTGAGCATCTGCATGACAGCGGACTGTCTGATTCCCTTAGGATCCATCCAAATCCCTTTTTTGCCTTTGGGTAGCATCAAAAGTTTAATCCTTTGTAAAATAAAGTATGGCAGAGTTTCCCTTTATGCTGATGCGGCTATAGACAGGCAATGTAAAACTCTACTTGATGGCAACAATAAAGCACCTGGCTCCTTATTACGAGCTGTTGGTGTGGCTTGTTTCATAGTAACAACTAGACATCATTATCTACAAAGGCATCTGGATTGAATAGGTGTAATGGACTCTGATCATTGTCTATTGTGTAATCATGTTGATATGGATGCTCCTCACCTCAAGAACTGCCCTGAAGTTTCTAAGTTTATGACTGACCACTCTTTTGAGGCTAATAAAGGACTTCATTCTTGTTTTTATACTTGTTCATTTTTTATTGGGCTTCTTGTCGGTCAATGGCAGAGATGCAGAGGACGGGCGTAGGATAAAAAAAATAATGTTTCCGATTTGATAAGGCGATCGACAAAAGGCAATGGTATACAAGTTGAGGAAATTAAGGATCGTTCTTTTGATCAAGTGTTCATATATGTGCACCTACTTATTTCTCTATAATTAGTCCAAAGTCGGGCTCTACAGGTTAAAGGAAAATTTGGTGAGCTTTCATCATTTTGAGAAGAAGGGATCAAGGGAAATATCTCCCAATACTTGTCCTGCCACCTCCAGATGTATCATTTCTCTTAGAGGTCATCGTAAGCAAGACCTATTTAATGTAACCCAACCTCGTTTACCGAACGCACGTATCTTCTTTTAATGCGGGATTGAAACACACTGTCTTCCGGTAATGAAAAGGATGCTCTAACCCACCAAGCCAGTCCCAGCTTCTCATGTGCGCTTCTCGCGAAAGTTGCTGCTTTAATAAATTCGAGGCAAATTGTAAATGCTTTAAAATAAACTAAACACCTTTGAAGTAACACGGTTCAGAAGCTATTCGCGTAATGTCATTCTATGCCGCGGGTACGAATGTTGTTAAGACACGTGGCAGAAACCGCAGAATTGGATATTGCAGCAGTATGTGTTCCTGTACCCAGTTCTGAATAGGGCTCTACCAGTGGAGAATTGGATGTTCATTTGCACATCGTTAACATCACAGGATTTTATGGGCTAACCCCTTTGGTGAAGGAAGAGTGTCGGTACACAAATTCTCAGATAAGCAGCGAATACATAGTGTGTCAAAATGGAAGGTTTTCAAACCTCAGGAATCTTAGGCTCAGTGTGGGTGGTTGTTTTAGGACAACGCCCTTCGAAGCATAACGTCTAGGTTTTGGCTTAAGATATTGTTAAACAACAATAGATAACTGTTAAAAGTTTGGCTTCTTTATGCATGCATGTTAAGTTAGTTTTAAAGAATTTTCCGTGTTTCTCCTTTTGTGATACATCAATACATAAGGTTTTCTATTAAATTTCCACCCGGAAAACAGTTCATGTGGTGGATGATAAAACGCCTATAAAACGGAGCATGTGTGGTTGCTAGGTTATTCACTGCGCAGTTCCAGATCTCACGAGTCATTGGGATTTTTTAGTCATTGACATCATGATATAAATAACATTTTGGATTCCTTTAACACATGGTGTCAATACTTAACAAATAAAACGTATAAATTTTTCCTTACATTAAAAAATAAATAATTTTTTACAATAAAAAAAATAAAGAATAATACATAATAAAGAATTACTTAAAAAGAATATATATATATATATATATATATATATATATATATATATATATATATATATATATATATATATATATATATATATGTTTATATATATATATATATGTTTATATATATATATATATATATTTGCTACTGAATTCATCATTGCAGAGTAAAAGTAATCGCCTTAATATTTCTCAGCAATTTAAAAGTGCATTGCTTAGATTGCAATTGTATTTTTCCTATGCCTAAAAATAAACTTCTTCAAACAGCTAAGGAGCTAAAATGAGCAAATAACCTGTGTTTTAAAAATTCATTTCCAAAAATATAGTTTTTAACCATAAAACGGTTGTTTCTTTCGTTACAACTGCGATCCTGAGTATGCCTCTTTTATCACGATTCTCATTGGTTTTAAAATGACCGTGACATCAGATAACGTTGTATCCACATCATACTGCATTAAGACGGCGTTGTCATGACGACTATACAATGAATTTGCAGCCTGCCTTCAGATCACATTCTTCGAGCGGCAGAATTATATATATATATATATATATATATATATATATATATATATATATATATATATATATATATATATATATTCAAATTTTATTAACAGGGAAATTTCTTAATTCAATGAAAATTTAAACCTTGATTTTAAAAATAAAATAAAAATTGATAAAGATGTAAATTCAAAGAAATATGGAATAAATACTTGAAATAGAGAGGATTTTAAGCATTACTTAATCAGTTTATAAAAGACTGGGCCATAGAGTTCTGGCTGGTAGTTCTATCGCTCAGTAATCAAAACGTTTATTTTTTCTGGCGGGTACTTTGTGACGATCCCTATGCCACAACAAGGCCAGAAACTGCTACTCATTAGTCGTTACCCAGCGGCCACCTGTGAACCAAGTCACGGAGGTGAGCAGCGTTGCCCGCGCCAAACAACCACAAGCCCGTTTATAGGGTGGGCCACATTCATACACCACCACAGAAGAAAGGACAAACAAATACAAAGAGAACAGAGATAGAAAGTAACATCCATGCACGAACCGGGATTCAAACCCAGGACCCACAGCTCAGGAGTGAGGAACGCTAACCACTCAGCTATTGGTCAGTATAATCAGAGGGTAATGAGTTCTATATCAACACAACCTATCTTTATCGTGTTCTCATCAAGTGTACATGGAATAAATCTGAGTCAAAGTGTCCTTTAAGTCTCATGATAATTCTCATAGTTTTCTGTTTGAATGCTGCTCCGAAATTATCCAGGGTCTGGCACCTGCGTTTAAAGTACAAAGTATCACCCATTTTTGAAATCCAATAGGATGCATGCACCGGGTGCTCCATTTCATAAGAGTGTTGTCAGTTTCGTCTTTTATGATGCTAAAATGGTGTCACATTTCTAGCTGCCGATGTTAAAAAAAGTTCGTAGGAAACACAAGATTAGCATTATGTTATTTCTCATATTAATTTTGGCACAAATTTCCCGCTATTTTACGACGAAGTCCTTAAAGAAGGTTTCCATAAAGATACTCACGCCAAGAAAGACATATCTTGCTTTCAACTTAATAGAAAGTAATTACTAAGTATATACTTTTCAAAGTAATTATTCATTCTGTCCCGCTTTAATTAGAATTTCGTCTCGGAAAGTCTACCTTCATGTGTGACAGCAAAACAATCAAAAACGCACCAGTGTGGATTTCTCCTCAAATCGCAGAGTTCCATTTTGATTGATCACTTTTGATGATAGAATATAAATTTCCACTAGTTTATAATTAAACATATGTTTCTATACGACACATTTTTTCGGCTTTAAAAACGCATTCAAACTATCCATTTCTCAAAGTTAGCGTTAAAGAATGTTCTCTTATTCTTTTTGTCAGAACCGCTGCTATATAATTCTTTAGGAAATTATCGAACATTTTTGTCGCCAAGCTAAAATAATTGTGATATAATAAATTCATTCTTCGAGAAAAAACTTATGCATCTTAATAATTAAGTCCGGATAAATAATAAAAAGCGTAAATATACTTATGAAATATTAAGGTTTAGGGAAAATGTAGGTATATTAATTGCACAAATGTAAATACAAATAAGTAAAACGAAAATAAGGAAAAGGAAATCCAAATTCTACGAAAATAGAAACATCAATTTCGGAATGCAAGTAGAAATTATAAAATTCAATTTTAATTAAATCATATGTTGAAAAAATACATAGATACATCAGTTTAAAAAAATTGAATAGAAATTATAAGTGTACATTTTCTTATTAAAATGCGTAATTGAAACAAAAGGTTCTTAATTCTTTCACGATGACGTAAATACCAAGGTTGCCAAACTAGAATTTAGGATGTTCTCAGAATTCTTACTCTCTCTAACATCATAACAAATGCAGGTTACCAGTTAAATGATGATATCCGATGATAAAATTTTCCCCAAATCCAAAAATTTGCTTAAAGGTTTCACGTGTCCTCAACCAAAAATACGGTATGTTTTTTCGTTTGTCGTATTTTCGACTGAGAACAGCTGTACAAAATGAAAGGAAACTTTTATTAAATTGTTTTTTCTAGCAGACGTAAAATATTTTAATTTCAGAGTTTATAGTGGTTTGTAATCATCATTAACGTGGATTTGAACTGACATTTTTTAATTGTCATATAAATAAAACAGAGTTTAATTTAAAATCGGTTTTTCATATCAGTAGATTTTATTATCCACAAGTAAAAATATTACTAATTTTATCATAGTTCCTTAGAAATATTTTTAAATTCCACAACGAGTCGGAAATTTTATCTGAAATAATTACTTGGAATAAATAAACACAACAATTTGAATTTATATCAGAATTTAATTTTCAAACCATTGTGTGTTACCATTAAAAATATAACAATCTGAAAGACAGATTTTCTTCAATTAAATATATCGCTTATCAGTGTCAAACTGTATTAATAGAGAATTCGCCAAATAAAATGAACTATAAAATAAATGTGTGAATTACAGTAAATTTGCAGTCCTTCGATATAACAAAATGTTAAAAGAAGCATTACGGTGTCATAGTTCGAGAAGGTTTGGTTTGCTTGTCGCTCAACGGTCATTTTTTGCACAATAGGGCTAATTAGACCGGGATCAATGGTTTAAAGTGGATTACGAACCACTGAAAACATCCATGCCCAAGGTGGGATTCGAACCCACGAACTGTTGAACTGAAGGCAAGATCGCTAACCAAGGCTGCCAGCTTGGCACAATTTAAGAAGGGTAAATTATAGCCAACTGTGGTGAAACATGAACTTTTAGAACATGAACCTTCAAGAATTAGTATAGAACAATGAAAAAGATTAAATTTGTTTTAAAAAATGTGAAATTCTATAATTTTTAGAACAAAGAGGATTTTTATAACAATAAAAAATTTTATATTAGAACAATTGGGGAATTGTATTTCTTTAAAATAAGAAAATTTGGATTGTTTTATATTAAAATAAAAGAAATTTCATAATTTTTAAAATAATGTGAAACTTTATTTCATTTACAATAATGAGCCATTTTATAATAACAAATTTTATTACATTTAGAGCAATGAAATAATTTATTATTATTAAAATTATTAGAAATTCTATCATATTTGAACAATGAAAAGTTTTATTACTCTCAAAACAACAGAATTTTTGTTATTAATAGAATAAAGAGAACTTACATTACTTTTTAATGAACAATGCTTACTTAGTATAAGTTAGCGTGAGAAGTAATTAGAAAATTACGTATCATTTTACTTAAAGCTAGCTCATTTTCATTAGAAGTAATGTTTATGATAAGCTCTATACATTGATATTATAATTCTTTGGAATACAGTATAAGTACATACTGTTACATATTCACTTTCTTTGACATTCAAAGCATATGGCTTTGTATTAGAATAAAGATCATTTTGAAGGAATGAAAACTCGAGTGTCTTATTACGAACAGTATCTTTTAAATTATTACTATACGACAAATATTAAAATATTTTGTTAATGTAAAACTTTTCGAAGACGTAAGCGTTGTCTAGTGCCATTTTCAACCAGTTTGCGTTCATTTTTATATTTAGTTGGGTGATACACAATATTTGACTCATCACAGAATATTTAGAAGCGATATTTGTGGAATTATTATTGTAACTTAGTATATTATTTTCTCTGATTCAATAACATAAATGAGATGACATAGACAGATAGCATTACATACACCCAATAAGATTGTGCTGTACAACACAAAACACTTCTTTATCATAAAACTTGTATAGTTAAGAAAATTTATATTCACGAATTAATATCTTATAGCGATTAAGATAACAAAACATTTATATTTATGTATATAACTTTATTAGAAAGTAAATGCTGACATTTAAATTTAATTCATCCATTCATTGTCGTGTGCCAGCTAGGCTGGCAACAAGGGGTGCGCTGCTCCAATTTTCCAACTGAACCCTATTTTGGTGTGGAGTCCGACTTCCTCAGTGCACACATGCCAAAGGGACCTGTTTATAGGGTTGAACAACCATTCACAACGTATTCATACAAGGAAAGGACAAAGACAGGATAGATGGAGAGAGAAAGTACATCCATACCAGAACCGAGATTCGAACCCAGGACCTCCTTATCTGTAGTTAGGCACGCTGACAACTAGACATGTTGGTCGGCATTTAATTTTAATAATCTAAACATTAACAAAAAATCAACATTAAATATAAGAATATTTATGCATGGTGAATGATTTAAAAAAAATATAATATTAGATGAATGGGTGAAATATTAAGTATTAAAAGTATAAAATATTTCAGAGATATCTCAAGAATTTTAATTTAAATCTCAATCAAGAATCTAAAGAAAAATCAAACAGTTTATGCATTTTTAGAAAATAATTTCATAATGAATCGGAGTAGTTTATTTAGCATAAAAATGCAGAATATAATTTCTTGAATAATATTTTTTATTTTTATATTCTTGAACATAATCACGAATACAATTTCCTGTATCATGAAGCCAACGTTCATAATTACCTACATTTTATTCATGATTTTATCGGAAGTATATAATCATGAATAAGTTAAGCAAAACTGAGACAGAATAATAAGTTGTGTTTTTGGTGTTCTGTTCTAAAGTGCATCGGTTTGATTCCCATATTGGGAATGGATGTTTTTTGAGGTTCAAAATATTTATTAAACTGTGAAAATGTGACGAATGAGACTGCGTGTGTTTAAAAATGAGCAACGAACTATAATCAAACTGACCACGAATAAAATAATTGAACAAAATGTTCTGCACAATTATAGCATATATATATATATATATATATATATATATATATATATATATATATATATATATATATATATATATATATATATATATATATATATATATATATATATATATATATATATATATATATATATATATATATATATATATATATATATATATATATATATATATATATATATATATATATATATATATATATATATATAAATGTATATATATATATATATATATATATATATATATATATATATATATATATATATATAAATATATATATATATATATATATATATATATATATATATATATATATTCCCTACTTTGATTATTGTGCGAAAGTTTATCTTAATCAAAACATTTTTTTTATCTCTTAATAGCATCATCGCGTGACCAGGAAAATCTCCCAGTTTAGCACAAGTTTCTATCATTATTAGAAAATTCATCTTTCATCCAGCCTCACCTTCTGGAAAAATGCCTTTTCTGTCGAATTAGGTCACCCTTCTACGAACTCCTTCAATGGGGGCTTTCTTCCAACTCTTTAACCTCACCATGATTGATAACAATTCCCCAAACATAGTTCACAGCCTCGTCAAGTGTGTGTCAAATCGGCTTGCTGTCGATTGTGTACCTCCTCCCCCCCAACTTGGAGCCAGTATCGATTTCTTCTTTATTTGGAATTGGAAGGGAGGAGGGAAGTCAAACAGAGCAAAAATGAAATCGTTTTCAGTTTCTGGAAATCCAAATAATTTAGGAAAAGGATTTTCTTGCGTTTTTTGTGGATCTTCTCAAAAATAAAATTTATAGTTTCGAAGATGTTTTAAGGTTAGAGGCAATGTTATCCAGTTTTTATTTCAGTTTCAAAGTGCTTGGTTTGTTTTCTTAATAAGAGTGTCCCTGCAAATGGTAATAAATTTAAATGAAAAGTTGATTCAAAATTTTCTTGAAGATATGAATCTTCTGTTTCTGTAAATCCATCTAACTTTATATATATATATATATATATATATATATATATATATATATATATATATATATATATATATATATATATATATATATATATATATATATATATATATATATATATATATATATATATATATATATATATATATATATATATATATATATATATATATATATATATATATATATATATATATATATATTAATATATATATATATATATATATATATATATATATATATATATATATATATATATATATATATATATATATATATATATATATATATAAATATATATATATATATATATATATATATATATATATATATATATATATATATATATATATATATATATATATATATATATATATATATATATATAATATATACATATATATATATATATATATATATATATATATATATATATATATATATATATATATATATATATATATATATATATATACATACATATACATATATATACATACATATATATATATGAGCTACCCCAATAGGATAGGGAGGTCCTGGTTTCGAATCCCAATTCAGGCATGGATCTATTTCCTCTCTCTGTCTATCCTGTCTTTGTCCCTTCTTTGTATGAATGGTTGCCTACCTTAAAAACGGATTCCTATAGTATGTGTGAACTGAGGAAGTCGGACTCCACTCCAAAATAGGGTTCAGTTGGAAAAGTGGAGCAGCGCACTTCATATTGTCAGCCTGGCTGGCACAAGACAACAACAACAACAACAATATATATATATATATATATATATATATATATATATATATACATATACATGTGTGTGTGTGTTGTGTGCTTGTATAGATATATAGCAAGGAAATTTATTTTTTTATGTCAACAGTTTTATATCAATTTTAATTGAACAATATCTTTTAAAAAAATAAGTGTTAAGCAATATGAAAAAATGTTTAGTGCTTGCTTTTATTATCGTTCTTGACTTTAATAAAATTATCAATAAGTAGAATTTTGAGAAATTTCTAACTTTTTGGGAAAATAATATTTGTACAAGAAATAATTCTTTTGAATTATTTCCTGCACAAATTTTATTCTCCCAAATGAAGATAATTCTTCATTTAAAAACCCAGTGATGTCTCAAAAAACTGAATTAAATGAAGGGCTTAGGTGAAAGATATCATTTAGATCCAAGAAAGTTTTGGGAAAAGAGGAAGCACTGAATGTGCAGGAGTAATTGAAATGCTTGGAAGAGAAAATCACGAATGGGTTTTGAATGATGAATCTAAGCATGGGACTAGAGATATGAAAAGGGAAAAATCTTCCAAAGTGGATAATAAAAGTGGAAAATCCCCTTGAAAATGAGCGGAAATTTATATTACTACCATTCTATCGATAAAAAGGAAAGAAATAGAAGTATTTAAAGTAATTATGTAAAAATTTCAATTTTCATGGAAGAATGTCCCTAAAAAAGAATAAATTATTTATATCTACCATAGTTGTATGAATTTAAAATAACTATTTAAAACTTATACATATGCAATACGTTTTTATTACACTTTGCTTTTTCTTGTCACTTAACGTTTATCCTGTGCATATAAGGGATCATTAGACCTAGGCATACAATTTAAACTGATTTTCAATGGACTCCAAACATGCAGCCTTATGTGGGAATCGAACCCACGAAAAAGCGATCTTATGAAGAGTTCATATGAAAATAGCATTATGAGATAGTATGATTAGCTTATATTCGATGATTTAAGTAATATATTTTCAGCATAAACCTAAATGGAAGTTTTCATTTAAATATTGTGATGAAAATTTCAAGCAAATGATACCTTTGCGTGATTTCGGTATTTTTTGGAAAAACAATGATGTACCATATCATTAGCAGCTTTAAAGTTTATCATTGTGCAACACTGTTAGTTTTTTTCTTATTATAGTTCTAGTTTTAGCCTTTTATTATACCTTCAACGCATTTACATTACTTTAAAACGTATCATCATTTTGTCAGAAGTTTTAAAGAATACTTAATTTTGACGGAATATTTGCAGAGTCTGATCCCAAAATGCGAAACAAAAGTGAAAACCATATTTGTTTTACTATCAGAAATGAAAGGGAACTGATGTATCGAAAAATGGTATAATTAAGAAGAGTAAAAAGCAAACATTTGCATAATTTAAGGAAAAATTTAATTCATGAAGTTATAAGTTAGATAATTCTCTCATTTCAACCGACTTCGTTTTTAATTGTGAATCAAATTAAGAAAAAAAAATCCTTGCTAAACCAATGTTTTTGTAGGTTCTGTCCTAAACAAAGAATTTCCCCTTAATTCTGTTTTATAAGGTTTCGGAATATTTATATGGAAGCTATGATTCACTTGAAAAAATGAAACATTAAATTAAAAAGGAATTTTTATTTATATATGATTAAAACTAATGATAAAAGTAATTTTACATCTCAATTTCTTCAAAAATATGAGAAGGAGATTGACATTAATAAAATTTTTAAGATTACTTAAACTATTTTTCACTTCTTTTTGGAAAATACCAGACTCGATGAATAAAAATTTACTACTTAAAGTAATTAACATTATTATTATTTTAAGGGTGCTTCAAAGGGTTAAATGTGCATCCAAAGGGTTAATCCTTTGGATGCACATTTATTCGAATGATTTTTTTGCATTTGGAGCACATTTAATTATTTGGGGTAGAGTCATTTGTAAGAACAGTATATTTTATGCAATTATTAGAATTTATTGGCTCCCACCTTTTGTTTCTTTTTTCTCAAAACCTTTTTTTATCACTTGTCTGGCATTTCTATTTGTCTCTTCCACTATGCTATTCCAAAAATCTTCATTTAGGACTTCATTCAAAACATCCAAAGGTTTAGGATTAGCACCTAGCCTTCGCAGACACAAAGGATTTATTCCAGGCACTTCACAAAACCGTTTTACATTAGGTACATCGTCTTTTTCTTCCCAAATCCATTGATCTAATTTCCCAGGAGAAGATTCACTATCACTGCTTGATAAGTATCTTGTATGTCTTTTGTATCTTGTTTTTATCTCACTATCATTGTTACTTTGAAATAAACAAGAATGAAAATGTTAAATAGTGTTTCATTTTCAATGACGTATCAGAACGTCATGTGCGACTTTGGTCAAATTAATGCATGACGTTCTGATACGTCGAATGCGGTCAAAGGGTTAAAATCTGATCATAATCTATATTCAGTTTTTGAAACTGCAAAATTTATTTCTCTTAAATTTTCACAGTTTTGTTTTCCTCTCTTCTACTTTTAAAGTGATAAATATGAATAACGATCCATACATAAATTAAAATTATTTTATTCTTAAAATTATTGTTTGAAACTTAACTGGGAAATCAGAGTATTATTCTCAGAGTGTGTAGCTCGGATTAATAATAGTTTAGTATTCTATAGAATTTATAAGCAACTCATTATTTAATTCATGGTCCTTTTAATACATCTATCTATTGAAGCAACTCCGTTATAAGTCCATTAAAAACATTTCTTAGTTAAATGCTGTGAAAGTGTTATTCTTCCTGGAAAATATTATAATCGAACCATCAAAAACTAACAACATCAATTATTGAAATACTAACGAAAAACTCAATTTTGAATTTCAATTTTACAGTAAAATTTGTTAAGTACAATTTCACAATTGTGCGTAGCAAATTTTTCTCCCATTATACTCTTATGATTTATCTGGTTAGGCTTGTTTGTTTTTTCATTCTTATTTCTAAGAACTAAGCTCTGGGGCACGACAGCCCATGTGGGCCAATGCCTACAGTGCGCAGCTCTGTTTCCTTGACCGAGATGTTCTGGGAGGGCGAAGCATATGCCCCAATTAGGTAATCAACCTAACACAAAACCCCAGTGTTTAGTTCCAAGCATGCTTGGTACTTAGTTTACTGACCCACTGAAGGGATGAAGGGCTGAATCGTCCTTGCCAATCCCGGGGATCGAACTTCGACCCCGTGCCTTGGGAGAATGAAAAGCAGCCACTGAACCACCGGCCTTCTATTCTAACCGCATTAAAATACTGAGAAGGAATTCAGTTCTTGATTTGCAATTGTCTTTATGGCATATTTAAAGTACAATTAAACAAACTTTTATTAGAAAAATTTGATTTATCTATTAAATTTGTTCACAATACATCCTTAAGTGCTTGTTTTGATAGTATTGAAAAATTTGTCATTTTCACAACCATAATGTAGTAGAAATTAGAAACACGTAAGCGTTGTCCTAACATGAAATTTTTCCAATGTGCAACAAATTAAAATTTATACAGACATTAAGTCCTCGAACTCTGTTATCGTAAATACATCTATTTTAAAATAATGTTTGCAATAGCCTCTGAGAATTTACGAGACTATAAAAAAATATTCCTACTTTAATTTTCAATTATGTTTTTTATTAAGAAAAAAACTATTTTTTACTGACAATCGACCAATTATACTCTCGAGCATTGTGCATGTCAGCAACTCAGTTGTCTTCCAATTGACCCACTTCTTGGCCTTTAAACCGTTTTCTTACATTTCTTTGTTGTACTTTTTTTTAAAAAAAGAAAAAAATTACAACTATAAAATATTTCTAAAAATATTATATTTTTCAATATTTGATTTTCTAATCATGAGTACTTAATATTTGCATCAACTTTACAATGTTATAAAGGCATTTGTATTTCATTTTCATTCTTTTTAGAAATAAACATTTTTAAAATATAAGTAATAGTGCATATTACTTCATGTGTGTGCTTTATTCTTATATATATATATATATATATATATATATATATATATATATATATATATATATATATATATATATATATATATATATATATATATATATATATATATATATATATATATATATATATATATATATATATATATATATATATATATATATATATATATATATATATATATATATATATATATATATATATATATATATATATATATATATATATATATATATATATATATATATATATATATATATATATATATATATATATATATATATATATATATATATATATATATATATATATATATATATATATATATATATATATATATATATATAATATATATATACATATATATATTATATATATATATATTATATATATATATATAATAATGTATAAATTAATGATATCTGTTATTTTATGCGTTCTTAGTAGACTCAGTCACCTTTATTAATTTTAAAGCTAATTGCACAGAAATTTTAATTTTTTTGGGATTGCTTTAATCAATTTTATAATTTTATGTGTCAAATTTATCTTCTTTTTTGTTCCTTGCACTCCCTTTTTGTTAATTAACAATTTTGAAGTAAATGAGATTGTTAAGATAAAATGCAAGCAATTTTCTGACAAATTAGACTTTTGATGACGTTGGCTGAAAATTACTTATTACATGAACAGCTTTTCGGTAACCATTTATCAAAAACTCTTGAAAATGTTTAGATTTAATACAGATCTCTATAGATGAATATGCTTGAATTGTGATGACGAAATGTTACATAAAAATTGCATTTTTTTATTTTTTATAAAATACATATTGAGTAACTGGCTTATAGAAGATGATGTTTTGTTTTAGCAAATAGTTTTTTGAAAAATGCGAAAATAGATAAGCAATTACAGAAATAGCTTTTGAATATCGAGGTAAATTGGTATTGGTGATTACAAACTACCGACTTTTATCCTGAGGTAGAGATCTTACTATTTAAGACATCAATTTAAAACAATGACAACAATATTAAAATGTCTATTAAAGTTTCTTTATATGTATATTTAATATTTTTACTGAATCTATGGTCGCCCAACTTGTCTAGTGGTCAGCGTGTCTGACTGCGGATAAGGAGGTCCTGGGTTCGAATGCCGGTTCTGGCATGGATGTGCTTTCACTCTCTGTCTATCCTGTCTTTGTCCTTTCCTTGTATGAATGAGGTGTGAAAGGTTGCCTACCTTATAAACGGGTCCCTATGGCATATGTGTACTGAGGAAGTCGGACTCCACACCAAAATAGGGTTCAGTTGGAAAAGTGGAGCAGCGCACCCCATGTGGCACACGACAACAAAAACAATAAAAATTAGCATATATATGTATTTATAATATGCAAATACATAAAGAAAAATTTGGGGGACTACATGTTTTCTGAAAAACAATGTTCTATGTAATAAACTAATTATAATGAAATATTAGATTATTTGATTACGACATAAACCGAAGTTCAGTGACAGAAGTTAGATGAACTAATTTGATTTCATTCAAAAAAGGAGACAGATTTTGAATGTTTCTCTTTTGACGTTTCTACACTAAAATATCACAGGATTCTTACATTGCTGATAATAATGTAAGAATGCCGCACCACAATTTCATTGAACAGTCAGGCTGTGAATATCTCAGTATGATGAGATCTTTTATTAACTTCCCCTGTTCCCTTCAATGTTATGTTACTTCTACGTGTTCACAGAAAGGTGTATCGATGCAAAATAAAGATTATTACATAAACATCTTGTTTCAAAATATGGTGGTAGAGACAAGAAATAGAGATATTCTGCGTCCGTGTTTATACACTGCGCAAATTAAGCTTGTTAAGCTAAAACGACATGCCAAGAGACAAATATTGTTAGAATAAGAAACGTTTTCTGGTTGCTCATCACAAGTCACGGTAATGAGCATGCTAATAGCATGCAATTTACAACATGCACAGCAGAGTGAAATATGCAAATGATTAGAATTTCAGCGCAGACGCAGAACACGCGTTCCTGGGGCTTCACTTCAAAGCGGTATTTAAGGCTGGTTATACGACGATTTTAAGTTCAGCAATTGTGTTTTTAATGTTTTCTTTTTTAAATGATCAATGATGCCTGGTAGAAAACAACGATAATTTTTTGATCAAATATCAGAGGTCGACATAGGAGGGTTGGTTTGTTTGTCGTTCAACGGTCATTTTTTGCACACGAGGGCTAATTAGACCGAGACCTACGGTTTAAAGTGGATTCCAAACCACTACAAACATCCATGCCCAAGGTGGGATTCAAACCCACGAATTGTTGAACTGAAGGCAAGAGCGTAACCATTCGGCTGCCAGTTCGGCACAAACATACATGGATTCGAACCCACGGAACCGAAGGCAAAAGCGCTATCCATTCAGCTGCCAGCTCGGCTCGACTGTGAAGAGATAGTTGCCCACCAAGATTGTGGTTTATTTTTAAGGAAAATCGGTAGTCGTGTTGGACGAAACCAAACAAGTGTAATGCGGATATGGGATCGTTAGATGCAGGAGGGTACGATGGACCGATGTGTTTGATCGCATCCACCTCAGTGCACCATTTCACGTGATGACAGACAAATTGTGCGCATGGCAGTAACCGATCGCTCAGCCACATCATGAACCATAGCACAGAACATTCAGTCAGTAACACATCATCCTGTGTCTGAGTGTACCATTCAACGCCGTTTGCAGCAGAGTGATCAGTCCACAAGACGTCCATTGCTTCGTCTCCCTTTGACGCAGAACCACAGATGTCTTTCCAATGGTGTGATAAGGGAAAAATGTGGATGACAGAACGGAACGAAATTACTGATGAGTCAGACTTCTATCTGCATCACCACGATGGTCGCTTTCGATTGGAGAGAGGAAGCTGAAGAGTTGCTATACACCGCCACATTTGTTTTGTGCCGGGTATTATGGTATGAATCGGTATTGGATATCACTTTCGCATTCCTCTAGTAAGTATTGCTGGTATTTATGGAGCCAGTTATTCTTCCTTACCGTCAGTGCTTGCGCCCAGCCATATTTCAACAAGATAATGCGCGACCACACATTGCATGCATTATCCAAGGGTTCTTCGTCAATCACCAAATTGAAGTGCTTCCCTGGCTGGCTCGCTCACCAGGTCTTTAGCCGATATAAAACATGTGATGCGTGGTTGCTCAACGATGGACCCAGATTACATTCCCGGCTGTCACACCAGATCAACGTGTGAAAGCTGCTTTGTCTGCTGTACCCCAAGAATACATAGAAAGAGATTTGTATTTCAAACAAATAAAGAGAACAAATAATCTTTGCATTGAGCTGTTTCTTAATAATATTTATCACAAGAAAGCTTTCAGTGAAAACTTTGGCTATATTTCAAACTGACAGTATTGGGAACATGTGATTTAATGCAAGACTTAAACTGGATTAAAGTGTGATGGTAAATGAATACTGGGTACCGAGGGTATGCTCAAAATCACATCACAAGTGTGCAACAGGTACTATGAACAATATTAAACTTGGTTTGAAGTTTAAATATGTTAGAAGACGTTTGGGCAATTTGCGTATATCTTCTAAATTGAGCAAGTGAAATACATTCTCATGAAAAATAAATCATACAATATATTGTGTATAACAACATGATATATAAAATGATTTGAAATAGTTAAAAAATATATATTTTTTATTTAGTAAGTTAATTTTGAAAGTGAATTATTTAAATGAAAAGAAAATAATTTCATTTTTTAAGCATGAAACATAATTTATGCAAAAATAAATATAGAATATAGCACAATATAAGTATTGCATATTTCATTAAATATATTTAATGAAATATGCAATAAAAGCAATAGTATATGATATTTCTATTTCATTTCGTTTTGTTCTTTTCATATAAATATGATTAATATTATGCTAAAACAAATGGTTTTCTTATTTCTTGAATTTTTGACAAAGACATTTAGGTAATATTATGTAATATAAAATGCTAAAAATGACTAAAAGAAAACCAAATTCTTTAGTAAACAAATTGTCTTAAAATTTCAGAAAAAATTTATTAATGCCATAATAGCATTTCTTGTGCTTGGGTACAAAAAGTTTCATAAAACAAGCAGTTTATTGCAATTTTTTGAAATAAGCATTTTTTAAACCTAAGTGTTATAACAAAGCATAAATAGTTTCAGTTATAAATTACAGATTAAAGGCAAATATTTCTTTCAAATATATATGTATATATGATGCACACACAAACATATATATTAATATTATATATGTTTGTGTGTGCACTCTGCGAGAAAAAACAAAATGCACTGGCTTCAGAAGAACATTTGGTGTCCTTATCAAAATATGACATGAAAAATATTACAATTTATTGGATAGTTAATCCACATCTGGCAGCTATACCAACCGAAACAAGGCATAACATCAAATAAATCCATGTTCTTTTGTGAGATATTCCACCAAACGTTTTGCAACTGGGCAGTTAATTTACCAGTATTCCAGGTAGACTTCAGCTGTTTCTAAGTATGTCCCTGACGTTTTTTTTCACTGATAAGAGATCTGATAACCTGGCAGGTCACCAGATTACATAATATCATTAAAGTCGTTTTGGGAGATCCGCGTAGTATGCGAAAGGGCGTTGTCTTGTAAATAAATGGAATTTTAGTGACTTGATCACGTGGACAATACAATGTCCTTAATATCTCATCTATGTAATTGCATGCCGTCAGACTACGTTGAAAGAAGACTAAAGTTGACTTTATGTATCAACAAACTTCATCCAATATCTCACAATTTGTGTAATCATTTTATACAAAAGATGCAGAATCGTGCCGTTCTGGTTACCACTTCCACGCTAGCATCACATTCAGACTGTTGGGATTCAACGCTGAAAATCCCACTCCGTCATCAGTCCAATCAACACTGGAAATGGTGTGTGGTCAATAAAAAGCGTCTTAATGGCCGTCGTTTCCGAATACCTTTCCTTGATTCTAAGAGATATTTGAAGGTTATTGACTTGAGTCAAACATATTTTAGCGACATTGCTGGCTTAATGCGTTGCCACTCTTGTGATTGCAAGGTTCTCCAGAGTGCTTATGCTCCTGTGATTCCCTGAGTCTTAAATGATGGCAGATTATAATTTCCGTGACCTACTTTTGGTAACACCAACGAGCTACCGAATCTTTCCAACCAAGGAAGGAGGTGGTTGATAATCCAGTTAGACAAACTCGCTTTTCTGAGGAACTAACATTTGTTCGTAATATTGCTGGTTACATCTGCGGTGTATGCCTAGTCAAAATGCAACCATCTAATTTGAGATATTGCTTAAATACCACAGGAGACTTTTGAAGACTTGTTGTTACTAATGATACTTGAACAACCCAAGTTCGATATGCCATTGGCTATGCGAATTTTAGTCAGTAAAATGTGTCCTTCATTTAACTAGCACGCCACAAAAGTGAAAGTACGACTTTGTTCAAAACTCCTCCTATAGATGACACCACCAGAAGAACTACTCTCTAAAAGTTTGCATTTATCTGAAAGGGGAGAAAATTATCTCCAGATCATTACACCCATGAAAACTACTCAACGATCGACAGATTTAATCTTTCGATTCCACAGATTTAATGAGCACATATATAGCATATACTTTCTGGGTCTTTGCCGGCATTGGGTATCGAACCCGCTCTTCCGGATGGATGTTTCTAATCTCTATCACATACTTGAGCATCTTATACACTTTTAGTGCAGTTATCTTTGTCTCATTAGCATTGGAATTTTAATCAATCACATATCTTTTAGTAGATTATATCCTTGCCACGATTTGAGACAGTTTCTCGATTTTATTTAAATTTACAGATATTTTGGAATAGAGTTTATATTTACGTGTGTTTAATTTCGTATCGGAAATTAGGCTTATATTTATAGAAAAATATTTTAAATTATTAACATACAGTGTGAAATTTTACTTTGCGTTTTAGAAAGCGGAAGGAAGAAGGTATTTAAAATTGGATGAAAATGTAGCTAAGGAAATGAATATGAAATAATATATAACAGGATAATAATATATTCTTAACTTGCATATATAAATAAAACATGTGTTATTATTCCCATAGCTTACAATTGTCCTTTGATTTACAGAAAATGGTTAATTGACATGCGGAAAAGTTGTGAAAAAATTTGCATTGATGTTCTAACTGGATGTTCCCATGAATATAATGGATTTATTATTTTAAGTATTACAATCAATTAAAAGTTGAAGGAAATATATAAATTCTAAAATTTTGGCCATCATACATAAAAAAACTTACAAATTATCGAATATATCTCTAAGATTTCTAATTATTATAGTTAATTCACATAATTTCATAGATGCATATTCAAAGAAACTCATATTAAAGTTTTATGGTATTATATGTATAGTTTAGTTTCTTTTAAATAGCATACAAATGAAAAGAATAAACATTATATTTTCAGAATTTGATGAATATTAATAACATGAATCTACAATGCATTTAATGACTGCATAAATGAGTTTCTTAAAACATGTTAATATTAAATTATTTAGAATATGTATTATGTCTGATATTATATTACTTAGTGACTGAAAATGGAATACTTTTCCTTTAAAACTCTTTTAACTCTAAATACTCAGTCTCGGTACTCAAATTTACACATAATATTGCTTCGTATAAAAAAGAGTATTAATAACAAAAATTATAATTAATATAAATTATATTTTCTATGAATTTTTTTCCGATCTGGAATGAAAAAGTAACATAAAATTTATGTAACAGAATCATTTGCTCATATATTTCTTTGAAGGTAAGTACCCTTCATATAAATTTCATTATTTTCCAATAATCTTATAATCAGTTTTGATTTCATTTCATTTTCTATTCACCATTTCGTAATCACGTCAAACTTTCACTCACAGTACATTATATATATATATATATATATATATATATATATATATATATATATATATATATATATATGTATATATATATATATATAAACTAAAACCCTGATTATCTTCAAAAGTCCTATATGTTATGCTTACATATTTAAACTTATTTTCGTCTGTGTCATGTTTTCATAAGCTCGCTTCTTCTTTCTTAATTCGTAGCAAAATCATGAGCGACTGTACTCAGAAACTATCTGATGTCATAGAAACAAAATACATTTTATTTCCTATAGGAAGAGCCAAAACAAATGCAACGCATTTGGCTAACTGACCGCCAAGAGAGTAAATTAAGGTACTACGCTAAATGCCGACCTTATCTAAAATACACTGCTCTTGTTACTATAGCAACATCCACTCACCAGATTATTTTACGGAAGCTATTTTTTTTATGGAACACAGATGATGATGACATAGATCAATAAAGGAGAACTTTATTTAATTAATTACATGCACTTGTGAAAGAGGGGTGCTAGCGAACGCTCCCCATTGTCTTTAAGGATGACTTTCCTTAGTATTATTCTAATTCATTCTGTAGGTAATCTTCAAATCATAAAATAGATTGGAAAGTTAGATTTTTATATTTTTGGTCTTGTGAAGAAAATAAATGCATAATTCATTTATTTGCATTCGAGACAAAGTTTTTCAAACTTTTCTAACATTTATTAAAAGTGACATTCATACTTAAAAATAACTTCGCATTTTGGTTAACAATGATACATTTTTCAAGTAATCCTGAGTGTATTATAAAACAGATAAACATTTAACTTCATGAAAAAATTACATTTTTGCAACAGATGAATTATTTATATTGAAATATTTTATGTAGGTGTTAAATTATAATTTAATTAATTTTGCCATGAAAGAATATTTTATACATGCATTCAGAAAGATATATATATATATATATATATATATATATATATATATACAGTTACAATTACAATACAATATATATACAATTACAATAATACATATATTTGTCTTTGTGTGTGTGTGTTTAAAGAAATGCATTTGAAATTTAAAAGAGATATTTTCATCAATAAAAGTGACTTTCGAAAATATGTGCTTAAGAAATTACTATTTCAAATATTTGTATGTAATAATTTTTTATCAGTTATTACAACATCATGTTTTGGAATATGTTGATATGATATAGACTTAGGCAGACATTCAACATTATTAAACTTTCAAACTATATAAATTGCTAACAGTGTTTTCCAAAGACTTAAAATAGTGTCCGAACATAACATGTTTTCGGGATTCATTGCGAAAACTTCAGTGAGTCTAATGATTCCTTTAGTGTAACGAAAAGTAAACTTTTCTTCATTTTACGCATGGAATGAATATACATCAAAAATTATATCAATTTGTATTAAAATATTGTAATTATATTTTTTCGAAAGTAAATTTATTGTTATATCCACAACTTTAAATATGTCAGCGATGAAGTATTTTATTAAAACAATCAAAGTTACGAATATAATTTTAAAAGAAAATTATAAATTCAAAATGAATGTATATAAATTGTTTATTGATTTAGATTACCAATATGTAAATATAAAAAAATATCAACTTTTGTGACTTTCTCATTACATTGTTGAAAAGATTAATATTTAGTGTCTTTATTCACTTTTAGATGAAATGCGGATACTATTAATAATTGGATTTATAACCATAAGTCTAAGATTTATAAACTTCTAATTCCAATCTGGAAAAGTTAGAAAAAGCCCAATTGAGTGCTGCACGCCTCATTACTGGCTTGAAACGCAGCTGTCCTTCAGAAATAGTACTTCTCGAAGCAGACTTACAACCTCTGCATATCAGAAGACAATCCTGTGTGTGTCTGGTCAAATATATTATAATAAACTCATTAATTAATTAAATTTTAATCGTCCCGGCCGATCTCTATCCCTCCGGTGCAGCAGACTGGAACAAACTACAATAACACGTTTTCGAAGTGGCCACCTAAGATCATTGACATTTAACAACAAAGAAAAGGAATTTCCAATTTGCGCTAAGTGTTCCAAAAGCCAAGCCACTCCGGATCATATCCTTGAGTGCTTGGGACTCGATAAAGAAGATCTTCTGGAGCGACCATTATTGGTCATTGATTTCCTGAGAGTGTGCAATGTCATAGACTTGGTCTAGCGTTGCTATACAACAAAGTTCACTTCAATTACGAACTTTCTAGGCAGTCATCAAGAGGGATTGTTTACCTGAATTGCTAAAACAACTAGCCTTGGAATCCATTAATAATATAATAATATACCACCAAATGACATGTTGTTGTTACTAATGACACTTGGACAAACCAAGCTAGCTTTGCCTTGGCTATGCGAATTTAAGTCAATTGGGAGCGCCTATCGTTTTAATCAGAGCACCATGAAGGTGAAAGTACGACTTTGTTCTACACACATGCCATTGGTACCCGTTTATAGGGTAGGCAACCATTCTCACTTCATTCATACAAGGAAAGGACAAAGACAGGATAGATAGAGAGAGAAAGAACATATATGCCCTAACCTGGATTCGAACCTAGGAGCTCCTTATCCGCAGTCAGGCACGCTGACCATTAGACAAGTTGGGCGGAATGGCAATGGTTTCGATTAGAAACGTTTTCTAATTAGTAAATTACTATGATCCTACATAAATTAAATAAAGGTTTCGCTGCATAAAAATTTTTAACATTTCCTTAAGCGTGGTTTTCTATAGATTTCTATAAACTTATTGAAATCAGAATTTTAGGATATCTTACAATAATTGTTTGAGTAATTATGAGATAATCACTTGCGATTTGTCGCGAATTCTTTCGTTCTTTCAGATCATCAAGCCAAATGAAATGTATTTCCTGCCATGAAATTGTTTTGGAACCCAGGACCTCCTTATCCGCAGTCAGGCACGCTGACCACTAGACCAGTTGGGCGGCACCAAATGACATAAAAATCTTTACTGGTGGCAGCAAAATAACTGGCAGCGGAATTTTGATCGAGACTCCTCATGACAAGTTCTCTCTTAGTCAACGTTGTCTCGACTTCTGTTCGGTTTTTCGTAACGAACTAACAGCCATTAACATCGGATTGGAATCCAACATCAGTGAAACTAATTATAGTGATGTCTGGATATTAACTGATAGCCACAGTTCGATTCAACATCTGCAAAATAGGACCCGCTTGGGAGACCAAACAAGCCTTTATATTCTGCACGAGCTTAAAATTGTCTCCCTTCGGCATAATATCTATTTTCAATGGATCTCGTCTCACTTGGATATTGGAGGCAATGAAATAGCAGACACTTTAGCAAAGGAGGGCTCAGGTCATCCTGCTCCTTCTTCTTCCGCCCTCACCTACCTTGACCTCTTTTCCCTGAGAAAAGCCCGGTTTAAAACCGATTGGCAGGTACCTTTGACTCACCACTTCTACAAGGGTAGAAAGCCGGGACTTTCTCTGGCTCTTTCCTGTGGTAGGAAATGCAGCACTTGCCTTGCACGTCCTGCCTCTGGCCACCTGAAATGCCTCACTTTTGTAGCGGGTAACAAGACCTTTCCCCTCTGTCCTAAATGCTATGGACACACAGCTTCTCCTGAGCATATCCTGGATTGTATGAATGTACTATGGGACGAAATCTACACTTCTCCCCGCCTTGTCGTCGATTTCCTCTCCGTCAACGGATTACTTGATTTGGTCTGACTCCCTTGGAGGATAAGCAGCAACAACATAACCTTAAGTGATCCAATTAACACAAATTATCTCTATAATTTCCTTTCTTTAAAAGAATTTATTGCTTTAAGTTAAATTAGAATTAATTAATTACCTATTAAAGCAAGATTATAACATCATTTTTATTTGCAAATAAATAGTAGTGTGTTCATATGTTTTTTTTAATTAAGCTTAGATCACCGATAATATGAAAATAGATTCCTTGAAATTATATTCGTGGAGCTAAATCTAAGTTAAAAGATACATATTTCTGAGCAATAGTTTTTATATTATCCTTTTGAATGATTGATTATATACTTAAAGATTATTATAAATGTACTTATAGATGCAAAACATTAACAGGTCGCTTATTGAACTTTTAATGCATATTATCATCCTCAATTAGAGAATATTATGCATTAATATATTTGCTGATACGTTATAAGAATAATGGAATAAAGAACTGATAACTGCAGAGCATAGGGAATGTTGTAGTCTGGTGATAAACAGAAAATTAATAGAGGGGCATTGCGTATCTCTCGTGAGCAAAATTGATATTAATTATGTATTTAATCAATAAATCTGGTGATACCTGGAACCAGGGGGTATGCGTACCCCTCTGTGGCTTGAGCTAGCCACCAGGCGCGTCGGCAGGTGGTGGATCGCCGAACGTCCTGTAGGAATGACAGGATAGCCTTGAATATAGAATAAGAGGCCGCGAACCATCTCCCGTAAACCCTGGTGTTATGCGATCCGTGCCTAGGGCTAATTGGCACCGCGGTATTGGTGTTTTAACGGAGCCTCTAGTTGCCTGGCAAACTTCTAGAGTAATTTGCCTTGCCCAGTATCTTAGGCAATGCTGGGTGGACTTATATTACCTGAGCTTATTAATTGTTATCTTGTGGCTGAAAAAACACAAGAAATAACAAACCTTTCCGCATTTGCAGGTGAAGCCTCTGAAGTAGACCTTGGTGAAAAAGACAAGGGAACTCAGAGGCAATCTTGTAAAGGGGCAGCAATGAATCCTTCACTTGAAGTAGAAATGACCTCCAAACCATCTTCTTCTGGTGAAAGTCAGGAAGCTATCCCTAGCAGGACTGACTTTCTGAACAGATAGGACTGTTTCAGCAAGACCCTATCTGCTGGAAATGTCATACGCAAGAGGAAATGGCAGAGCATATCATTTATGAATGCGAGGCTCTTGCCCTCCCTAGATTAACTTCTTTAGGCATCATCCATACTAGAAAGTTACACCTAAACTCCATTAAAGGTTTATCGGACTTTATTAATAAAGTGGGTGACCCGAGCAACTGGAACTAGGAAACATTGGGTTTGGAGTTAATGGTACAAAATGCTGATAAAAGCAGAGGTGCCCAATGACATACAAACCCAACCTTAAGAAGAAGAAGAATCTGGTGATATTAAGAAACCAAATATATTCATTTAATTTTTCTCCTCTTTTCTTAAAGAATCAAAATTATGCTGTTTTGTTGTTACTTATGACGCTTGGACAATCCAAGCTCGATGTACCGTCAGCTATGCGAATTTAAGTCGGTAGGGTGTGTCATTTATTTAATCAGAGCGCCACAAAGGTTAAAGTACGACTTTGCTCTAAACTGTTCCGATAGATGGCACCAATTGAGGGGATCCACTCCCTCAATTTGATCTGAAAGGAGAGAAAATTTTCTCCAAACCATTACACACATGGTAACTACTCAACGACCGACCACAGGACTTTCGTATAGCTCAATTGTTTATTTGTTCTTCGTTTGTTTACATGAACTTTTACCAATAAACTGTTAGAAAAAGTTTCCGATTATCTTTTTTTCCATAATGTTAATCAGTAAAAACTATTACAGTTTTCATTGCATTTCGTTTGAAAAAACCAAAGTACTTCTCGGATGTAACTACCTTCCCAGTTCGCAAGATTAAAAAGTGTTCCACTAATCTGAAAAAAATATATAAGTAATCTCTGAAACTATACAAGTAAACTGTAAAGCTTTTTTAGTAAACTGTATAATTCAGTGTCACCAATCTGAGACACCCACATCTACAGTAATTTCACATTTCAGAAAGATGCTTCAGTATTGTTGTACTTTTATTCAATATCAAATTTTTGCTGTAGGTACACTGTATTCTTTTACATCAATTATTTCAAGCCATCACTTTCAAATAGCTATTAATCTTTTGCCAAGTGGTCCATTTTGTAAAGAGGAATCATCAGACAGAACACTTTCAAACATTTTCATTTTTCAGTACTATTACCAAAAAGCTAATTTGTATTGTAAAGTTGCTTATCAGAACATCAATGGAGTATTTATGATTAGGAAATTTAAAACAAATGATGAATTGAGCTCATAAAATATCAAAAATATAATTAAAATTCAATATTATATATGCTACTAAAATTATAAACTTTAATTGTTCTGTGCCTGCTTGTGATATTTTCTTATTTATTTTTACTTTATTTTCTGCACTCAAAATATATAAACTTAATGCTTGCTGAAAAAACATTAATAATTTGATTTATTTGATATATTCAGAATATTTTAAATTTAAATCCTAATAAACGTTTCAATATATTAATTTTTAAAAATATTAGTAGGCTTAAAATTAAAAAATAACCAATCGTTGTTTGGAATTTCTACATTTATTACTATATCCATAGAATATTTACAAACTTGGGAGAAAGTATAAAATTTTTTATTATATAAAAATAGATTTAATAATAAGAGTTTTAAATATCATAAAATAAAAAAGAAAGTTCTTGCCTAAAAGAACGTGGCTTACAGAAAATGCAGCCTATTGTTAGTCTTCGAAGTAATCACCATCGGCATACACCTCTGTTGCTGTTGTCCTTTGTTGCTTATGGACTTCCAACAGCGTGTGAGGAACCCATTTCTCCATTACCTAAGAGGTGCAGGTGAAGTCTAAACGTTTCACCAAAAACGTTATATTGTCTGGAAAGATCACCACTACTTTGTCTCGTGTCTTCCTCAATGGCCACCTGCAGAGCTTTATCATCCAAGACCTGTGGTCATCCATTGTGTGCTTCATCACAAAGGGACAAAGATCCCGGCCTGAATTTGTAAGACCAAAGCCTTGCCTTACGTTCTTTCATAGCACTGTCCCCAAGCACTTGACACATTCACTGACTTGTGATGAACCCACTTTGAAATCGTAAAGCAAATAACAGATAACGAGCTTTTTCGACACATCCATTTCTCTTCGCTACTGTGCGAATTACGTTTGCACGTTAATGAGCACGGTCTGCTTGTGTGTGTGGTTATAACGACTGTATTCTTACTCTCGACTGACCGGTATCTCAAACATGTCATAGGCTAATTTGAATACTTATTCTCACTTCTTTCAATGACAATGCGGAAATGGCAAGACTGTTTTGTTTACCTTGTAGCAATATAGTCATATTAATAAGAACAGAGCATCAACACATATTACCATATTATAAAAAATTAACTGTAGAAAACTAAACTTATTTCATTGCATTTCACTTGGAACAAAATATTAATTGATCTAGATCATGAAAGATGCAAATATGTAAGACCATAATTTTGTTCGATAATAGTTTATTTTTCCCGCGAATAGAATGAAATTTCCACACTAATATTCTTGTATAAAACTATACGGTAAAATGTAAACTACAGGTATTGTGTTAGAAATGTGTCTTAAGTTTGTAATTAGAATATTTTTGTTAAAGGATTTACACATGCTTGTAGAACTATAATTTAAATAATAATCAAAATTTTATTTATGAAGTAATTGTTTATTACTACTAATTACACTTAAATTCATCAAAAAGAGGAATAGAGTTAATTAGGCGTTTTTTTAATAACCTCGCTGACATAATATTATGTAATAAAAGCTTTATTCTCAGAATGATTCAAATAATGTTACTTTTATTATATATTTTAGGCTGTATAGAAATTAATATTAACAAAGAGTAAATATGACAGAAAAAATTAAAATTATTTCCTATTTTTTTGTTATAACTGCATGCCCCCGAGGTCAGCAGTGATAGACCAGGTCCAAGAGCACATACACCTTAAAAAAACCCAGTACCATAAGTGGATTCTCCATCAGATCTCTCCCGGAGAGACCAAGGCATTGAAGAATATGTTCAGGAGAGGCTTGTTCATTTAAGCACTTAGAGCAAATTTCGAATTTCTTTGTACCCTCGACGAATTTCAGATTACTAAGATGGCCACATCTGAAACGGGCAATAGCCGTTTGTTCTTGTCTATTAAGACTAGTAGTCAAGGAATCACCTGGTCGCGCGAAACGGTACCAATGATTGTTAGGAAGGACAATTCAAGTGGTTTTATTCTCGTGTTTAATCTTTGAATGTATCTCCTGAAATGTGAGAGGTACCGACGGCAAATCTTACTCAGACACTCCAGGTTTGGCCAAAGTGTCCGCAATCTCATTCCCCTCGAGATCCAAGTGGGAAGGTTTGTAGGGGAATATGATGCGATACGGAAATCCGTTTTAACATTTGAAGTATTGAAATCCCAGTCCTGTCTCTCATTTGTTGCCATCTGGCCAAATGCTGTATTGACTTTTACTATCAGATAAATCCCAAATCTCAGCTCCATGTGGAAGTGAATTCAGGGAATCCCGGGCTACCTCTATGGCAATAAGCTCACTATGGAACACCGAGCAATAATCGGGATTTCACTTTTTCAGCCTTAAGACACTATATTGCTGTTTGATGTTAATTCCGCTGCCAGTTTGATCTTTACTGCCATCTGAATAAACCTGTATGGCATCGCTCGGTATTTCTCCAATTCTCTCAAGGGTCACCTGCCTCAGATAGTCGGAAATATCAGATCGTTTATTTATATGAACTGGCAAATCCGGATGGAAAATGACACCATCTAGATCATCCGATGGGACAAGACATTGTTTTAGGTGATGTGGTTCCACGGCATCTTTAGCTATGTTCAGATTGGCTATTTGGCAGAAGGGGCTATTTCTCTTGAGTCTCTGACTATTACGCCAACCCCTTAAATAGGTTGAGGTGCAATTATGAGAGCCTAGAGCACAAAGTTTATTGTAATATTTGGTAAGATATGCGCGTCTTCTAAGGCTAAGTGGCTGAAGACCAGCCTCAAAAAGTACTGAATCTCTGGGACAGGAATTTCTAAAACCGGTGATGATCCGAGCTGCACTGAGCTGAACCTTTTCTAGTTTCTGGAGATTAGTACTGGAGGCACAACAATAAATTGGAATGGCATATTCTAGTACTGGCCTAATTAATGATACATAGGTGTTTCGTAAACTATCAGCGTCTGAGCACCAGTTTCGACAAGAGATGTGCCTCAAGATGTTAATCCGTTTTCCTGCCCTTAGCACGAGGTGATCAATATGTTTGTTGTCCAAAATTTCCGGGTCGAACACAAATCCTAAGTATTTAGGGTGTTTATCCACTGTCAGCGCATGATCATTCATAAAGATGTTGGGCTGGAAATTATACAGCTTTCTATTGGTGGTAAAAAAAGCCAACCGTTGACTTAGTTGGGTTAAAACACAGTTTATGGTTCTCTGCAAAATCTCAAATGTCTTCAAGGACTTGATTAGTGTCTGTCTCCAATCTTCTCAAGTATCGGACTTCCAAAGGGCAATATCATCCACAAAGGCGCCAATTTCACAATGTAACTAGACGATTTTCTCAATGGCTGATAGATACAGTGAGAACAGGGTTGGACTTCGGACAGAGCCCTGAGGAACACCCTGAAAGATCCTGAAACTCTCAGCGAGAGAATTGTTAAACGTTACTCTGATACATCAATTTCTCAGTAAATCATATATCCAAGGGAGGGCCCTTTCGCCGATGACAAAAAAAGTCCTTAAAAAGTTTTACAATAAGTAAATTATTCCACACCCAGTCGAATGCTTTAGACAAGTCCAGAAAGACCGCAACAGTATGGTTAGTGGGTTTCCTATTGTGAGCTTCTCTCATACCCTGACAGAAGTAAAGCAGCTGATCAGTAGTGCTATGTCCCTCTCTGAAGCCGTACTGTTCATCCGGGAGAAGCTTGTGTGATTGTAGATGATAAGTGTGTCTTCTGAGAACCAGTTTTTTCCATAATTTATACGTTATAGCTAAAAAAAATCTATGGTCACAGAAAATGATTGAATTTATATAAAATACAATTTTTTATTGAAAGGAAAAACAAATAAGACACTTTGTAATAAACATTTAAGGTACATAATTATCTTTAATTAATTAATTATTACATTACTTAACTAAATGTGCTTGTTTTATTGGAAGGTTTTGTACAGAGAGAGAGAGAAATGTACTCTCTATGAAGAAAATCATAGTTAACAAAATTAAATATGCATAAAAATTTATTGGGAATTTAAGTTAAAATGCAAATTTAAAGAGAGGAAATCGCAATAGAAAGGTGTAAAATAAAAATAAGTTAATCAATTATAAGCTAATTAATGGAGAGCTTTCAGTAAGTTCGAAAATAACCTGTCAAAATTTTAAAAAATGAGAACATTAACACTGAATGACTAAAAGAAGTAAAAAAAGATATTTTTGATTCAAAGTGATTAAAACTAGTCATGAAAAATAAAAGTATATCGTAATAGCAGTTTTACCAAATTATTTAATAGCAGTTACTTTTTACTTGAATTCCTAATTAAGATTAGTGTAATGGAATATGTCAATGAAGCACAGACAACAATTAAAAATAAAAAGGGTAAAAATTTACCATACGGTCACCCTTGACGAAATTTTCAAAAAGTCGCCAAGGGTGACAGGATGACGAATTTCCGATCAGGAAAAACAGCGGGAGGAAAATTGCTGAAATAGTGACTAATAATTCATACATTTTTGGTTTCTAATCAACTAATTTTACAAAATTAACAAGGTATGCAGATTTATAGATTTTAAACATCAATGGTAAAATAATAAATTTGATATGTTAAATAATGCATAAAATATTTTGTTATTAATTTTACATTAATGAATTTAAATCAGTAAATATTCATGAGAAATTGTAGGGTTGCCAAAATACTAGTCTTCCGGGTTTCCAGTAAAAATGTTCGCCAAATTTGGAAACAAAAAAACGCGCCAAGATTGACCGTACTGCAAACTTGATTCATAAAATTTTAAGCAAATACATTTATTTTTAATTCAAAGTTAAAATCAGAGAATGACCGTAATTTATCTTCGCTGCATTAATACTCCACTGCTCAAGTGTCGAATAATCCATGATTCCGAAATCTGAATTTTTTGCGATGAAGAAATGTTGCCAAGATGACGTATCGTGAAGTGCGCGGTGACTTAAATACTAGGGTTGCCAAAATAAAATTTTCTGCATAATTCTTACAGATCTCCATATGTATGATGTAACAAAAACGAGGTTGGCAAATACATAAGAAAATCCACCAAAAAATCGCCAATCTCAGAATTTGGCGTCATGTATTATACGGCACCTGTGCCAAACTCCATTTTCATCAGGTCGATTTCCTATTTGGAATTCGTATGCGAATTTCAAAATAATACGAAGACATAATATGACATCTTTGAATGAAAGTAATACATCAAACTATATACAAGAGTACACATAAATGATTTTCATTGTATTTATTATCTAAAAGTTAAAAATATTCTGTATTCACTTTAACGAAATCTGAATTGAATTTCTATAAATATATTTCAATATAAATCTAATACAGCATCAGTATTTCAGGAAGATTTCACGTAGATGTCTTAGTTGCATGGAATAATGATGATTAATCAAAACCACTTTGGTATAATATTCCTGAAATCGGTAAGTTTTCTACTCATTTTTCATTTGAAAATGGTTTTATTAATCTCTACATAAAGATAATGTGTTCTAGAATGCAATAAACATTTCTTTGGTAATTGTTTAAGTGCATTGCTTATGTTTAACGAAATGTTCTGTTACACTTTAAACAACGTGGCATTGTTTGGATATAAAATAATACGTGACTTTACTGGACGTTTTTTAAAAAAAGTATAAATATTAAGTTATGTATAAGAAACTATTCGGATAGCTTTAATTGTGACAGTGAAATATAAAAAAGATATATTTTGCATATAAAATGTATATATAATGCATATAAAAAGCATTTTTTAAGCTGGCATCAAACCTTAAAATACGTTTGAAATATCCCCATATGTCTATAATGTTAAAAACTAGGTAAATAATTTTATTTATAATGTTAACAAAAAGTGAAATTCTTCCAAATTTTGGGAAAATGTGTTTTTAAAAATTATAGTGTTTTTAAAAGCTACTAAATGACTTGGTTATTATCTAATTAAAAGTGGTTTTTTAATAAACTAAGCAAAACAGTTTTTTCTAATTTTTAAACAAAACAATAAGTTTTCAGGTTTCTTAAAGTCAGAATTGTGATTGTCACGTTCATAAAAATCCCATGATGCTACGAATGCATAGGACTTATTTTCCGATTTCAGTGCCACTGCACGATTAATGATCATGCACATTCGCACCAAACCAATATCATTTGAAATCCAGTATTATCTCAATGAATTTCCTTCCAAAGATTTCGCGATTGTACTTTTCTTACTTCTTCGTGTGCTTTTTTCAGCATGCAAAATAAATAAACATAACATATTTCAATTTTATGAAACAAAACTATTATCTCAGAGATGCTATTTATTTGAGAGAAAACTTTTAACAAAAGTTAAAAAAAGGAAACTTTTCTGTGATTTTTAAGTTAACTTGTTTCACAGTAAATAAATAAATTAAATTTCCTTTTATTACATGCTTAAAAAATCAAGAAAAAATTAAAGAAAACAAAATATATACATATTTATTAATATCTAAAAATAAATTTTAAATAAACTGCTTTTAAATTATATTTTAATCAAGATTTGCAATGGTTATTTAAAATACAGAAAGCCTAGCAAATTTATTGTGTTGACATATTCTTATTGTATTTTAAAAATTTAAAGAATGAACATGATTAGATTATTCACATTTTTCTGTGATAGCATAAATTTCAATGAAAATGCACTTTCGTTCTCACTGTATGGGTGTCGAAGATAATCAATTAAAAACATTAAAATTTAATTGAATCTAAATGAAGGTAATGATATGTGGTTAACAATACTAGTAAAATTAAAATTTAGATGATTGTAATAAATCTTAATACAAAAATCTGTTAATATTTATTGAAATAAAAATACGTTTTTAATTAAAAAACAAACAAAATATAGTTAATAACGTTTCCCCTCAATATATCATGAAAGATTTCATTATAAACAATTTCTAGTAAAATAGAATTTAAATGACAAATTATGTGATATTTTACTGTAAAAAAATAACAAAATTTAAAGGTTCGTTATTTTACAGTAATAGCTATGAATTACATGAATATAAATTTCACTTACATTTAACTTAATAAAGGAATGTTCATAATACATTGTTAAAAAAGACAAACCTAATAAAGAATTTTCCAATGCATTATTAGGTGTATTTTAGTTAATAATTAAAGTTGAATGATTGTTAATTAAATTAATTATTTAGTTATTTTTTATGAATTTTAACTATAATCAGTTAAAAGTAACTTAATCGAGATCGATATAAATCAAAAATGTCGATGAATTCGCTGACTGCCTTCAATTTGCATTCTTCGAGCGGCAGAAAGCAAGGCGAAGTTCACAATCGAATGTCTAAGAATAGTGTCGAATCTCATTTTGTTAATAAAATGATTTCTTACATAAGCACCAAAATATTGGTTTGAGAAGCCGTTTTTATTGTTTCAACACATGGACAATAGAAAAACATGAAAAGCAAATAAAAAAAAACACATGAAGAAATAGCTCCTTTATTTTAGCTTAAATAGTATAGAATTTAAATAGTTTAAATAATAAAGAAATATCCCCTTTATTTTAGTTAGTTTAAACTGGCAAGGAGGATTTACATTTTTAAAATTTCATTAATTAGTTGATTTTAAATTAATATTTACAATATTTGTCTCACTGAAAGTATAAATTGTCTTTTTGTTAAATATATTTTATTAAATTTTACACATGTATTACTTAATGTTTAAATTGTATCCATAATTAATTTCTTAAACACAAAATCATTTATATACAAAACTATAAAACGGTACCTGTATTAATGAAAATAAAAACAAATTATGCAATTTTAAGTTTTTATTTAATAAAGATCAAAATTAAAGAAAAGTAAATATTTTTTTTCTCAATAACTGTATGAAATAAAATTGATTTTAAATTTCATGTAACAAAATATTGGAGACAAACAATGTCTTTTCAGCAAAAAGTGAGGTTCTAGTGCATATTTTTGTATAAAAATGTACTGATCATAAACATGTTGCTTAGAATACTATAATAGTCAATTAAATATTTGTAATTTTCTAATACATTTTTACTGTTGCTAAAATGCTGTATACATTTTTTCTCACCAAATTAACTTTTTATTATATCATCAAAATATTAAACATTTTGAGGTAAATTGAAATATTTGTCATATTGTATATTTATATTGTATATTGTGTATACAAATATTTATATTATATATTTATATTGTCATATTGTAAACACAAACATATTGTTTAAGTACTTTTTTGTATAATTGCTTATTTAAATTTATTATTATATGCAATTAACAAATCATATAACTATCGAAATGAATAATAAAAATAATAACGAGCATGTATATTATACTCTTGCGTAGTATTTTCAATATACACTTAGCGCTATTGTTGTATATGTATTTGTCTTTTATTTATATTGATTCATATACAAATTTCTGCGCTAATTGATATTACAGCTTGTTCCTTTTTTGCATTTTGATTACTGTAATTATTACTTTTTTGTCAAGAATTTTTTCGTTTCATTTTACATGTCTTAAAATAATATATAATTAAATAAAAATTTAATGAGTATTTAAAGGATAAAAATACAAATATTTGTATTGAAGATCTGATAAAAATGATATTGTTTATAATTAGAATGTTATGATCCATATGAATATAAGTAAATTTCATAACATGTAACTCATTTTATAATTTATTATATTAATTTTATTAAGGATACGGATTTTTGTAAAAATTTATGATTGTGTGATATGTATTAATTTACTTTATAGTCTTTTTAGACAAATTTTATAGAATACTCAATTCTACTTATAAAAAAATGACTGAAAATAAAAAAAAATATAATCTATTTACTTGACTTTTGCTTAAGTCTTTTCCAACTAACTAATAAATATTTACTATCTGTAAGAATCATAAATAATTTAAGTGAAGCTGTTTCTTTCTTGAATTATTTATAAACACTGAAATGGACAGACATATTTTAATTTAAAAAGTAACTGAATTTTTAAGTAAATGTTTTTAGAAACTTCAAATTTAAATATTTTTTAATGTCGAGATAAGTGAAGTATAATTTTAAAAAACCCTTAAAAGCAAATTTCTAATCTTATATGACTCGTACATTATTAAAATTTTATACATATAAAATACAAAGCTTTTTTCACATTTCTGAATTTCTATTTAATGGTAATATTAACAGCTCGCATTATAAAATAAAGTGTTCTTAAATGTTTTTATTCTTTTATAGTAACATTTCACATTCTTTATTTTATACTGTAACTTTATATTTATTAGATATTGAATAAAAGGAAATATTTTCTCCAACATTGGAAAACATGCCAACAGCTATATTTTATTGAATAAGGAAAGTTGTTTTTTTTAAATCAAATTTCTTTGTTTTAATGATAGAAATGTAATTTTCAAATTGTACTGTGTAAAGATGCATGCTCTTAAATTTTATTAAATATTTAGCTGAAAATTTTTCGTCATTTAAATTTATGATAATTTGTGTGGGGTCGGTGTAAATATGGGTACCTCTAGGTTGTAGTAAAAAACTTGGAGATAAATATTGGTAACAAACTTTACCTTTTTGGAAACCCTGATATTTTCATCGTTTTAACTAACATAGTTTTAGGGTTTCCATTTTGTTATTCTTATTTTGGCGATTATGCTACGTCAAAAAAAAAATCGCCGAAAACCAAGGGATTTTATCAAATGTTTCTATTATAAGTCACATATTGTAATGTAAAATTTCGGAGAGTAGAAATAATCTATTGCATCCATGGACGATGACCTTGAAATATGAGGCATCGCCGTCACTTGAGGTCTCTCAATTTCTCCCTAACTACGAGAATTCCAGAAGACGCAAGCCCGGAAGCTGTGTTTCGTGGCGCTATCTTCGTAACTCGTTCTCCGGTCGTCCGGCAGTCCGGCTTTTTCCTCCGTGCCACTCGGATCCGCACAAACAGGTGTTCTGCCCCAGTGAAGCGCACGTTCTTCTCGCTCTGGAGCGAATCCTTCCTTCCGCTGAAGTTCATCAGCACTGAGGTGAAGACACATTTACAGAAACGCGATATTTGGTCGGGAGTGAAAAAAATACCGATATTGATAGGCGAAGTTTTCTTTGAAAATTGTTTCCCATTTTCATCTGGCTCTTCGAAACTTTTCACTGAAACTTGCTTACAAAGAATGTAAATTCCGAAGAAAAATGTGCTTCTTCTATTCCAATGAAGTAGAAGTAAGATATTTTTGATATTATCAACCTTGATATTTTTAAAATATTACATTTGTAAAACTAGTAGAATTGTGTTAACGAATAATTCTAAGGACAATATATGATGTTTTTAACTATTGCGTCAGAATATTAAGATGAAACTTCTAGGAAAAAATAAATAGTTTAAAAAATATGTATTTCGATTCAAAGTCATTTATATAACATCGATTTCAGCTAAAATAAGCAATTAAATGAATAGTTAATCAATGAGTTAAAACTTTTAATTTTTTTCATCTAAAACTAATGCTATTTATAAATTTTAATATTATTTGCAAATTATTAGGTAATCAGCATTTGAATATCTAACAATACTTAATACTTGTTATGAATTTCCTTACATTAATATACACATTTAATTAGAGGATTCTTATATAAGAAGAAATCAAAATGTAAGAATAATAAGTTAAAAAAGAGCATTTTAAAGAAAATTGACAGAGTAAATTGTTAGAATTGTGTAAAATTTCCTTTTTAGCTTTAACGGAATATATCTTGATTAAATAATGTGATACTTAAAAAAACATTACTGATTTAGAATATTATTTGTATTGTAAATGAGAATATTTCAAGTAAAACAGATAATAATTTAGAATGTTTTAGTAGATGGAACTAAAATTAAATGAGAAAAATGAATAACTTAAAAATATATTGACATATGATATAAATTAATGATTTACGAAAAAAATGTTAAATGTGCTGCCATAATTATAAGGAAACATTGTATTCCAACAGAATCTTCGGATTTATTTTGAAACATGCACATATATATATATATATATATACATGTGCACATATATATATATATATATATGTATATATATATATATATATATATATATATATATATACATATATATATATATTTCAACAGAAAATAAATTTTATTTTAGGTTTTATTTCCTTATGCAATGAATTATTTATATTTTGAAACAATAAAAAACTTTGTAGTTCATAAAAATTTTAGTAACGATTGTAAAATGATCCAAAAAATGCAAATTTAATGTGAGTTGTTTTCTTTGGAAACTGAATATAAATAAGTATGCCAAATTTCAATAAGAAAATTCTAAGGTAAACATTGAGGAATATTATTTTATTCAACTATTTACTAAGCATCCTTTCTTTTGGTATTGCATCGAATACTATATTTACTCGAGATCTGAGGGGGGGGATTCTTTCTGCAAAACATCCTGTAGGAAGGTCCCTCTAAGCACTCCTGAAGGAGGAAGGAAATATAAATAAAGGAACGTTGAATATATATTTCGGTTTAAAATTGCATGCATTATTTTCTACCGATATTTACCATTTTGCATTGAAAATATTTTGATATGTGCACATTATTATTTATAATCTCAATTTCCTGAAGATAAAATAATATTACGATAGTAATATTATTTTATCTTCAGTAATAAATAATATTATGTAAAATTGTAAAATTACGATATTTCTTCCTGCACATGAAAGGTTATTTAGAAATATATAATCATATAAACTTTAAAATGATATTATATATATATATATGTATATATATATATATATATATATATATATATATATATATATATATATATATATATATATATATATATATATATATATATATATATATATATATATATATACATATGTATATATATATTTATATAAATATATATATATATATTTATATAATATATATATATATATA
>CM075860.1:22649273-22734273 GCA_037975125.1 Latrodectus hesperus
TAATTCACGTTATTTAATTTTGCAGCAAATGTAAATATTTCCATGCTCGTGTTTAATATAGTTTATTATCGTGTTTAATAAAAGAATATACTTGCTTATGATAAATATTGCTTAAATGAAATGAGGTTTACATTCAAGGGAAATATTAACACATTTAAGGTGATAAGAATTAAAAATCCTCTCTTGGACATCTTCTTCTTCTTCTTAAGGTTGAGTTTGTATGTCATTGGCACCTCTGCTTTAATCAGCATTTTGTACCTTTAACTCCAAACCCAATGTTTCCTAGTTCCAGTTACTCGGGTCACCCACTTTATTGATAAAGTCCGATAACCCTATAATGGAGTCTTGGTGTAACTCTCTAGTATGAATAATGTCGAAAGAAGTTTATCTAGGGAGGGCAAGAGCCTCGCATTCGTAAATGATATGCTTGGTCGTTTCCTCTTGCGTATAACATTTTCTGCAGATAGGGTCTTGCTGAAACAGTCCCATTTTATGGAGGCGTTTTCTGAAATAGTAGTGCCCAGCTATGAAGCCTACGATGAAACGTATCTTCTGCCTAGAGCATCTAAGAATTTCAGAGGCAATCCTCGCTGATGATCCACAGATCATACTTTGAGCGTGGGTTTGACCAGGAGTGTTGAGCCAAGCTTCATACATCTTCCGTTTTTCCCATCTAAGAACATTGGTTTTGCGGTCTTCAAATGGATCCCACAAAAAGGTTCTGCACCAATGGGAACAAAAGACGATCCTTGTTTAGCAAGCTCATCTGCCCTTTCAATACTTCGATACCTTTGTGCCCTGGCACCCATTAAAGGATCACCTTGTTTCTAGTTGCCAGTTCTGTAAAAAGGTTTCTACATTCCAAAATCATTTTAGATTTGATTTCGAAAGAATTAAGCGCTTTTAAAGTGGCTTGACTGTCACTAAAAATGAGAATCCACTTACCGTCTCTCTTGGACATAAGGAACTTGCTTTGATAAATAAAACACAAGTCTTCATTTCTTAACAACAAAATATTTGATTTAAACTGAATTCGGGTAGCATTTTAAGCAGTTATTTAACTTACGAATTTCATCTAAAAATGGATTAGCTTTGATATGTAAAAATTAAGAAATAATCGAATATGAACACTATAAGCGAATCGAATAACGAAAAACGTAATAAATATTTGTTTGGATTAATTAAAGGATTTAACTGTACACTATTAAATCATTGATAACAAATGAAATTTTTATCCTGTAACAAGACACTGAATGAAAACAAGCAGCTACTTTCTTTCCAGGGACTTCATTCTTTCAGTTAAAGACAACGTTGATGCAAACAATGCTTATTTTGAAAATATCTAACAGCATGTTTCTGGTCTTGATTGCTTTGATTCTGAGAGAGAGAGAAAAGGAAGAAATTTTGATGTGGCAGTCTTACCTGATAGATTGAAAATTAAGTTAGACTTAGAGAATTAAATACACTTCAATTATTTTTTATTTTATCGATGCTTAATTAGACGATGCATAAGCTAAATGAATAAAAGTTGTATAATGAAAAGAAAAATAAATCAGATGTTAAAAATGCTTCATTAAAACTATCTAGAGTCAATCTATGATTTTTTGAGGGTGAGTAAACTTATAGATCTCCTTTAGCAGACGTTGGACTAAGAGATTGTGATACATTGCTTCTTAACAAAGTAATATTTTACAAGTTAATGTTTTAAAAGAAATTGTTTTCTAGTGTGGGCATGAAAAATTTTTGATTTCAAATTAAACCTAAAATTAAGAGTGTTACCTTTTAAATCAAGCCGACCGATGTCTGAGTGTTTAGCGCTCCTGACTACTGAGCTGTGGGTCCTGGGTTCGAATCCCGGTTCGGGCATGTATGTTACTTTCCTTCTCTGTTCTCTCTGTATTTCTCTATTCTTTCTTCCGTGATGATGTATGAATGTGGCCCACCCTATAAACGGGTTTGTGGTGGTATGACGCGGGTAACGCTACTCGCCTCCGTGACTTGGTTCACAGGTGCCCGCTGGGTAACGACAAATGAGTAGCAATTTCTGGCCTTGTTGTGGCATAGGGTTCATCCCTCATGTGTCCGCCGTTGGAAAAAAAAACTTTTAAATAAATTACTAATAATTTTAAAGAACTGTATATTTTTATTATTGTTTTTTTTTTCCTTTTACTTTAAAATTTTGCCATCACTGTTCCAATATTCAAATAAATTAATGTATAACCAAACCTCATGTTTAATGCAATAGACATACAAAGTCGATACAGTGGCCAGCAAATTTGTCGACCAAATTTCGCATTCGCGATTTTGATATTTGACCATATATATTATACTGTCTATTTAAATAAAATTATTATTTTGTTTGTTCGTATAATTTTTAAATGATGTTGATTAGAGAATTCTAGAATGGGATGGAATGAAACTTAGTTCTCAACATCTTTGGCTTAATCACCGGTTTCTAGAAAGAAACTTCGAAGTTTTGGCTACAGAATATGTAGTTAAATTATTAGTACTTATATGAACTCACTGTAAAGTTTCTCTATCGTAATGCACAGTCTTTCGGAACTTTGCTCGCTTCAAGAATGAGATTTCTCCCTCCCTTTCAAAATCATATCTAAATGAGGAGTTAAAAATATATGAGCAGTATCGCATCTCACCTCCTTCCTACATTCAATTAATGTAACTTTAAAATATATTATTTTTTTCTGATTTTTAAAAATTATTTATTTATGCTTTATGCAACGAAAGCGCTTGCATTTTTTCCCGGCCCTCTCTGACTGAAAATGCATTCAAAAACAGATGAAAAATGTACCGAATTCAACGCATAATATCTTTGTAATTAAAAAAATTTACTTCTATATACCTCAATCAAAAAGTTAGTAGCAGGTGTATATTTTCATGGTGTAACAAAGTGTGTTTTGAATGATGTTAAATAAGTGCTAAACATCCTATTGGCATCTAGTTCAATACTTCCAAGTTCTCATCTGAAAACCGCGGTGCGAGAAAACTGGCGACATTTGTGCACTGGCAACTTATAGACTTCTCAGCTTAGAAATATTTGACCAGTGCAAGAACCTGATGTCTTTGATAGAGCAATTCTTTACCTAAATCCCCGTTGAAATAAATGAAATAAATATCAACTTACAGTTATCCCCTGTATAACACGGTATGTTAGACCGCATGGTATGAAAACGCGTTGTACGACCATTCTCATAAAACGCGCTCGTATAATCTCGTATAACACGTTACATACAAATAATTCACGTTTAACTTTTTTAAAGGGGTGTTCCTTGTTGTTGTTTCTTATCCTCAATGTCTGATGGAGTCAGACAAGATCCAGGAGCCCGTTGACTGTAAGGAAGTCGAAGACTAGGAGAGGATTGCTAAAGAAATCCTCCTTGGAGAGACCCATGCAATTCAAAAGGTGCTCAGGAGAGGCCTGATGACTTTGGCACTTGGTGCAGGTGACGAAGGTTTTCCTGCCCTCGTTGTAAGTGAGGCACTAGAAGTGACCACTAGCAAATCTTGAGAGAGAAGTCCGGGTACGTCTGTCACAAGGAAGGTCAAGGGACAAACCCGGTTTTGATCCCTTGTAGCAATCATGGATAGGGGTTTTAAAAGGGTTTAAATCGAATATTAAGGGGAAAATATGTTATGAACTAAATATCTACATTTTATTAAAATGAAATTAAAAACATTTTAAATAAAAAAAAACTGATACAAATATAACTAAAAACACTCATTTTGAAATACATTAAATAATTCCAAGAATCGTTTTATTACGTGCTTATTCACTGTAGGAACTATCTGAAATAACGTTCCATCAACAACTGTTCTCCGTAGATTTTGTTCAAATTTCAGTAATATAATTTAATTTCATTTTATAAGAACACAATTGACACAATGTGCAAACGCACGCGAAATGGAGTGTGAACTGTACAAATCCTTATAAATTTGGCAGTACAGTGTTATAGGGGGAATACTGTACATGTCTAAATTGAACTGCAATATGAAATGGGAAAACTGCAATATGCAAAATAATTATGCAACTATTAAAATTCCTTTAATTGAAAAAAGGAAATTAAGTTATTGTTAGAATATTTTGTGTAAAAACATTCTTTTAAATTTAAGAAATTGAAATGCTTTTAAAATTATATTTCAAAAAAGTGTGTCGGTTTCCCGCGGCTTTGTTGCAATGCAATGTTTTTCAGAGAGTTTAGTCCTGCGTTTCATCTCACAATCACGGTTTAAGAAAGAGATAAATGTTGAATATATGACATCTGCAATCACACTTTAGGACCGCGCTCTAGGGTTTTTTTCGGGGTTTCCTCCTTTCAAATACTTTCAATGTTTTTTTTTTCTTTTTTTTTAATTCAAACATAAATTTATTTAGAAGCTGTATTGTGGATTTTTCAGACTAAATTTTGTAAAACTGTTACACAAATTAGATAGTTAACATAATTAATGTCTAAGAACTCACAAAATTATAATTTAATAATAAATTTCAGCAATATAGCATCTACATTCTTGCTATAGGACACAGTTTCTCTAAAAAATTATCTCGCAAAAGGCGATTTACGTGGTTTAGTTAAAACAATGCTTTAAGATATTTACTAAACTTTGAAAAAATTGAGTTGCCTGTAAAGCTAATTTTATTGGAAAACATCTCTATATATATTGGTATTTCTATCACAGTTCTAGGCATTAAATATTTTAGTTAGAATTACGTCATATAGAAACAGAATCCTAAATCTTATAATTATGTGCAAGTTTTTATTACTTCACCAATATTGATACTTTGCCGACCGATGGCTGATTGGTTAGCGCTCCTGACTTCTGAGCTGTGGGTCCTGCGTTCGAATCCTGGTTTGGGCATGGATGTTACTTTCTTTCTCTGTTCTTTCTGTGTTTTTTTGTCCTTTCTTCCGTGATGATGTATGAATGTGGCCCACCCTATAAACTGGTTTGTGGTGGTATGGCGCGGGTAACGCTACTCGCCTCCGTGACTTGGTTCACAGGTGCCCGCTGGGTAACCACAAATGAGTAGCAGTTTCTGGTCTGTTGTGGCATAGGGCTCAACCCTCATGTGCCCGCCGTTGGAAAAAAAATATTGATATATTTCCTTAGAAGTTGCATGCTTAGGTGTTAAGGATTTACTTTTTCTCTAATTTACTCCTTTTAACGAAAAATTTTATTTTACGAAATATTTCAATGATCTATTTATGAATCAAACAAATTTATTTGACCACAGAAATTTATGAAAAATGATGGTATAAATTTGATAAAAAAGGGGGAAATAAACATCGATTCTAATGTTCATAGTAAATGAAAAATTATTTTACTATAGATAAATTCTTTGAATATTACTAAAATTCCTTATAACAAAAAATATGCATTCTTATTTTGCATAGTATTTCATAAATTTAGATTTAGTGAGAGTGAATGTAAGTAAAAATGAATCTTGGTTGATTTGTCCAGGTTTTAGAAAATTTCAAATAACATTCTAAAATTTTTTATTCATTTGTAACTTCGAAATTCGTTAAACATCAAGGATTTTGAAGTTTATACTCAGATTACAAACTTTTTCCTAAAGAATTAAGTTCATTATTTTGATATAAATGTGACTAGCTTTCTCTTTCACTTCAAGTGAAAAAGTTACCTTGAGGCTTATAACTCATATTAGCAACTTTTTCCTTAAGAATTAAATTCATTATTTTCATTTAAATATGACGAACTGTCTCTTTCATTTCAAGTGAAAGAGTTACTTTGAGGTTTATGACTCAGATTAGGCTTTTTCTTAGTCACATTTAAATCTAGACAATCTAAGTATACCTTGATTTCAAGGAATAATTGACACAGGAAAAACATTTACGATATTCACTAATTGATTAGCGTTATTCAAAATATTATTTTTAGTCACAGATGATGCCGCCTCACACAGGGATCATTGAGTAACAACCTGACAGATTAGCGCAAGTTCCTTCTGTTCAGGTTTGAATCACATAGTGAGCATAGATATTTGTAATGGCCTCGCATCCCTTTTAAACTATTAAAAAGTGCCAAACAAACCAATCCTCACATATGAATCAGCTAGAAACAAATCCAAAAAGATGCAGAATGCTTAAAAATTCTCATCATCATTCAAAATTAATAAATACGTTAACAGGATTACACTTTTTGATTTCACTCTATTTAATTTCTTATAGATGGCACATTAGAGAAGGCGGAAGCACGTTCACTGCAGAGAAAAATACTTTTCAATTATTCAAAAAAAACTTTCTTTAACTGTTCAAAACATATAAAAGGAAATCATAAAGGAGGAATGGATGTCTTAAATATTTTGTCTCTACTTTAAATTTTTATCCATAGTCTACAATCGTCAACAATCAATTGAGAAAAAGTAAGCTTCTTTTTCTCAATATCCATAGTTAACAATCAAATGAGAAAGAAAATTAAGCGTCCCTTCTTGAAGCGAACAGAGTTCCTGAGCACCTTGCATCGTAACATTGTAAAGTGCTAGTGAGTTCTTATTAGTATTGCTAGTGTTTAAATTAATTACAAATACTGTCATCAAAATTTCGAAATAAAATGCAGTTTATAGTTTAAGTTCTAAAACGAAATAATAAATGAAAATCTTGATCTAACTGTTAGTCCACACTAGGTTGAATCCTTATCCAAATCTGAAATCCGAATGTCTTAATGTGATGTTCTTCTGAGTTCAATCCAGGGCAAAATATCGATAAACAAACAATGTAAAGGCTCTACTCAGCAATGACAAAATAAATGGAGGCAATAGGAGATTTATTATAAAACATTGTGAATAGTTTGAAGGTTTACGAAGCTCGTACACTTGAAATTAACTTTAATCTGTAGATTTTTTTATTGAATATTTATTAAAATTCCTTGCAATGAAGATATCAACTTTAAATCAATATTTACCATAATATATAAATATGGCGGTATACGGATACGCACTCTTGCAAAGGCAAATTAAATGATAAAAGTAAAAATCGGTATCAATTTATTATCTTATTTCAAAAATATTTCTTAGGAATTATTTCATAAAGAAATTATCTATAATCTGAAAAATCAAAATAATTATAATTTATTTTCTTACTTTTAGTGAGATAAGCTAATGAGAACAAATTTTCTTTCTTATAAGGAAATCTGTTTATTGTGTATTATAAAATTATTATTTTCTCCAAAAATAATATAATAATTGACTTTTTCTGTTAACGTGCTTTTAATTTGAAAAAAGGATTCGTTTTTATAGGTAGAGTTATTTTATTTTCCAAAACTTTTAGTGCGTGTGTTGGTAGCACATGCTCCAAGTTTTAATAAATATCTAATAGGCTTATTCAAAAGAATATTAACATCAAGTAACTTTTACGCAAATAGATTCAAACTTAGGGCACAGTGGCACGCATATGGAATGACTTACTGTTAAAGTTGTCGTCACTTTCTCTGTGTGCAGAAATAGGAGGATGGTTGATTGCTTTGGTTTATTAGTCGTCAATGGTCATTGGTCTGAAATAGGTGGAATACACCAGTTGCAACCAGCCATTAGAAATTAATAAAAAGATTAAAGCTTACATTAAACTATAAAGAGAAGCCTGGTTATATTAAATCTCTCCTCAGTCTATTATAATTGGTTCAATAAGTGTTCTTGAATAAAATATCAAGCATTCGTTAAATTTCCTGTAATTCAATTTAAAGGAATTTTTCTTAAACATGAATAAGGAAATAATATTCCTCATATTTTGGTCTTCAATTAGGATGAGTCAACTAAAAGGATTAGTCACTGTTTGGCTGCGATTTGATGGTCACAGCGATGCTCTCATTACAAAGTAGTGAGTTCCATACCTGACTCAACAGAAGATCTGTTTGTTCACTAATGACGAAGGAGACATGCAAACTAGTGTGTGTGGGGGTAAAATGATCTGTAAATGATCTTCAAGTAAAATGATCTGTTGAAAAATAGCTTTAAGTTTTCTGTTCGTTTCCCTCTTCCAAAGCATCTACAGCTGTCTTTCTAACAGTGTGTTATACTATGTTAGTTGTTGTTTTGACGTGTGCCAGCCAGGTTGGCAATATGGGGTGCGCTGCTCCACTTTTCCTACTGAACCCTATTTAGGTGTGGAGTCCGACTTCCTCAGTACACACTTGCCATAAGGACCCACTTATAGAGTAGGCAACCATTCACAACACATTCATACAAGGAAATGACAAAGACAGGATAGATAGAGAGAGAAAGTACATCCATGCCCGAACCAGGATTCGAACCCAGGACCTCCCTATTCGCAGTCAGACACGCTGACCACTAGAAAGGACTGGCCACTAGACTATTAATATATATATATATATATATATATATATATATATATATATATATATATATATATATATATATATATATATATATATATAATTTTTTGAAACGTATATTATATTTATCTTAATATTGTAAAACCATAAGATTTTTAATTAATCACTTTTCAGGAATGAAAAGTAAGTGAATTATTTACGTTTCCATTGAAAAAAATGATCTACTATTTCAATTGAAATAAATTAAGGTACCAAAATAATGAATTTATGTGTGAATAAAATGTTTTTAAAACTGAATTGAATTCGGATATATTTTTGAAAAACTCATTGAAACGGTGACAATTATAATGCACGAAAACAACTATGATATCATTTTTGAACTACGCGAGGTCAAATTTCTATTTACAGTAATTAATAAGATCAGTATTGATCACACCGAGGTTTACTAAAAACAGATCATTACATAATTTGAAGTCATTTGTGAATTTTCATTGAACCCGATGCATTTTCTGACATTCAGATGAAGAGGAAAAATGAGTATGCTATACACACAGTGCAGATACCTCTTAGACATACAGCAATCCTAAAATTTAAGATTAGGGGATTTTAGTCTGAAGCCATTTTAAACACTTTACTTCTTCTTTTATAATTTTATTTTACTTCTAAACGTGATAAATGTTTCACTTGATATGACAATAAGGTTATACTTATACCAAGAAGAATGGAAAAATGGTTTATTATGGAGAAAATGAGTGAAAGACGCCCGTTAAAGTATGAATTTCAGAATTTAAACGGAAGTTATTTTGTGCTTAAACTTATATTTCTACGATTTTATGCGATTGATCTATAAATGTGATATTTTTACGCTGCTTTATCACAGTGAGAAATAAGCGCTATCAATGAAATACACCGATCGGCTTAAGAAAGGGTGAGAGGCTGATGAAAGGCAACGTAACTCAATTCTCTAAAAGTTTATTCAATTCCATTTCTGGTAGCACATGTGACATCTCAGGGAATTTCGTGAAGAGTCCAGAATGCTAAACAGCGTCTTGCAACTTACTCGTTCTCTGCTTTTTATGGACTGGAAACGACCATTTGCCATATAAGGGTACGTCAACGGAATGTTAAACTTGAATTTTCTTGAAGATGTTCTTGTCTCCGTCTCATTCATCTGGAAATCCAGAGATATTTTGTATTCGACTAATCCAATCTGATTCGAGAAATACTATTTGTTTTGAATGAACGATTCAATAAGTTCAATTGATATCGTTGCTGAACTGTTTCGGATATTACAATGAACACGTAGTAATTGCTTTATATGTTGTAAAAACTCCTATTTTAAAATTTCCAGCAATTTTTGTACATCTTTTCGTCGGTAAAAAAATCTATAAATTGTTTTCATTTTTTTTCTAAAAAATGCTTCGATGAGTCCGATAAAGATTCATATTTATTTCTCTCAGACGACGTAATGAACGTAAAGTGTACGCAATGCTTCTCCTTAAATATGAGTTATTAAAGACATGCTTAAGATATGCTATTGAAAACGGCGAATAATATTTGGTGCCCGTTTGTTTGTAATCAATCCATAACTTTCTAAGCAGGAACATATGGAACAATGGAACATTAAATTATTTAATAATAGTAGTTGTGCAATTCAAACATTTCATAATTTTAATTATGCAACTACTATTATTAAATAATTTAAGTAAATTGTTCAATTTAATAAAATTATTCTTTCTAATTGGATTTCTTATTAAATATCGATTGCCGACCAACTTATCTAGTGGTCGTACCTGACTACGGATAAGGAGGTCCTGGGTTTGAATCCCGGTTCGGGCATGGATGTACTTTTTCTCTCTATCTATCCTGTCTTTGTCCTTTCCTCTTATGAATGAGGAGTGAATGGTTGTCTACCCTATAAACGAGTCCCTATGGCATGTGTGTACTGAGGAAGTCGGACTCTTCACCAAAATAGGGTTCAATTGAAAAATTGGAGCAGCGCACCCCATATTGCCCGCCTGGCTGGCACACGACAATGAATGAATGAATTAAATATCGATTTCACAAGGACGCTGATGCATCACATATCTTACCATTGCTATCAATGAATTTTGTGGACATTTCATAGTAATTAAGCATTATTCATTATGGTGTTTGTTAGAAGAATTGTCTAATTTTTGAAAAAATCCAGAAAATCGTCAATGCGATATTTGTTTTTAATGTTAAGAACCGATTTGTCAACCCCACATCTCATTTTAACCTAAAATAAGAAATTTTTCAAAAAAAAAAATAGTGAAAGATAGAAACTGCAATCTAAAGTTAAAAAGTTAAAAAAAACAATTATTTCTTGCAGCAATTATTTTAGTAATGTTTCAATAGTAAATTTCAAATATTAAAATTGTGGATTTTATTTGTTATATGGTGTTAAAGGAATATGAGAAAACATTTCAAATAAATTTCAACAATTGTTGTCTTTCGTACTCAGAAATTTAAATTTGAAAAGATATAAATTTTGTTGAGTGGAAAAAATGAATGTACATAATTTCAAAAATGAAAAATATTGTGGGTAAATTCAGTAAGTGGTGAATATATAGTATATGAGTAAATATACAATATGAGCAATATAGAATTTAATGCATTCTATTTCATTAATACCGTCCAAATTTCCATATTTTTTATGGAAAACACCTTTCACTAGAAAAGACGTATCTAGTTCTTCAATAAAAATCGTTATTTGAAAAATAGCTATATTTAACTTTGTTGAAAACGCTGTTAATCATGAAATTTAATCCCTCATTTTAATCAGATTAAAAAAACTGAATGAATCGTAAAATGGTTGAGTTTAATTTAGCTATACAGGTATTTTTTCCAACGGCGGGCACATTTGGGTGACGAACCCTATGCCACAACAAGGTCAGAAACTGCTACTCATTTGTCGTTACCCAGCGGGCACCTGTGAACCAAGTCACGGAGGCGGGTAGCGTTACCCGCGCCATACCACCACAAACCCATTAAAAGGGTGGGCCACATTCATACAACAACACAGACGAAAGGACAGAGAGAACAGAAAAGGAAAAAACATCCATGCCCGATTGGGGATTCAAACCCGGGACCAACAGCTCAGGAGTCAGGAACGCTAACCACTCAGCCATCGGTCAGCATCATTAAAACTATGAATGCGTGTCATCCACATTTCTGAAAATAATTCATCATTTAAAACCTGTTACTTGTATGTCAGGCACCTGAGGGTTGAACCCTATGGCACAACAAAGCCAGAGACTGCTAGTCATTTATCGTTACCCAGCGGGCTCCAGTGAACCAAGTCACGGAGGCGAGTAGCGTTACCCGCGCCATACCACCACAAACCCATTTAAGGGGTGAGCCACATTCATACAACAACACAGACGAAAGGACAGAGAGAACAGAAAAGGAAAAAACATCCATGCCCGAATTGGGATTCAAACCCGGGACCAACAGCTCAGGAGTCAGGAATGCTAACCACTCAGCCATCGGTCAGCATAATTAAAACTATGAATGCGTGTCATCCACATTTCTGATATTAATTCATTTTTAAATCCTGTAAAACCTGTTACTTGTATGCCAGGCACCTGAGGGTTGAACCCTATGGCACAACAAAGCCAGAGACTGCTACTCATTTATCGTTACCCAGCGGGCACCTGTGAACCAAGTCACGGAGGCGAGTAGCGTTACCCGCGCCATACCAGATAAACCCGTTTATAGGGAGGGCCACATTCATACAACATCACAGAATAAAGGACACAGAAACAGAGAGATAACAGAGAAGGAAAGAAACATTCATGCCTTAACCGGGATTCGAACCCGGTACCCACAGCTCAGGAGTCAGGAACGCTAACCACTCAGCCATCGGTCGGTACTATACTTTTATTAAATATAAAGTTCAAAAATACGTTCAGCATTATTTCAACGTACTTCTGATAGGTGACACATTGGAAAAATTGTAAACATTTTCGTAGCCGAGAACAAAGACAATACTTTTCAATAGTAGAAAAAATTCTGAATATTACTTAAAAAGGATTTACACACATTTGGTATGTTCAAAAAAGAAAGCATCGGATGCCTCATCTATTACACTTCTCTACACATGCAGTTAACCATGAATGACAGTTTTAAATGAATGGAAAGAATCACACGTTCCATATTTGAAACGAAGTTTTAAACGGTGTTACATTATAGAATGACGAAAATATATGCCATAGAAAAAAGATTCTCAGTTTAAACTCTGTCTAAAATTCAGTGGACAAACAGAATAGGGATTTTATGGATATCGATATGCGCATTGGAATTTGCGGCTGGGTAACAGATGTAAGAAATGTTACTATAAACCATGTGAGAAAAATCACATTTCGGATGAATACTTACCGGAATTAGTTCTTAACGTCATTTAACGATATTAGTCACATGAGTTTCCCTTTGTTATTCTTACTTAAGCATAAAATAACTCCAAATGGAACACATAAAGCGCAATTGTTATCCCTTCAGTGTTCCAGAATTAGTATATCTTCTTCCATTACTTTTTCTCTTTAAGATAATGTTTCACGGTATACAACATTCGTTATCCATAGTTAATTTGGTATATTTGATTTTTATAGTACATCAGTTGCGTTTTCAAAGCTTTTAATATACCGAAGCACATATACATTATTCTTTCATAATCAAAAACTATTTATGCTTCAATTAAGTAATAATCACAAAAAAAAATTCACAATGAACAATAATTTCCCATTATGTAAAAATAACTCTTAAATTATTCTTTACATAATAAATTATGTTTAAGTGATAAAATAATATTTATAAGGGATCATGCAAATAAATCTAGGAAAAACTGTTAAAAATTATGTAGAAAGAAAATAGATTTTTAATCATTTGTTGTTTTCATATATTTTTCCGGATTAATATTTTCGTTTTTTGATTAATAAGAAGATTAACTATTCCCTAACTATATGCCAAACTTTATAAAAAATAAATTTAAATGTATATTCAATAGAATGTATGCACAAATTATATTGAACTTCTTAACATTTTAAAAATGTGTCCGACCATACATACATTTATTACATTTGCAATTCTAATATATTTTTAGAATGGGAAATGAAACATACTTTTTATAATTTGTTATAAATTTTTCAAAAAAAATATTCATGAACATATTTATGACACAATTCACTCAGAATATAGGGCTTATTTATTCAATGAAAAAATATTGCATTCTTCCATCAGCTTCAGCAGGAAAAAGTTGTTTATCTTGCTATGAAAATAAATTTTTCACTCTGACGGCAAAACTCACTTGATACATTTTAATAAGAAATTCCCAAAAGTACATGAATACAAATGTAAGCAATTTAAGTAAAGCCATGAATACAAACACGTTTTCTTATCACGCTTTTAGGCATGAGCTTTAAGTAGAACAAAAGAAAAACACTAATGTAATTTTTATTTTGAATTAAAACAGTTTTATAACCGGAACATCAAATTAAAATAGAAACAATCTTGTTGAAAACTAAAAAAAGGAAATTTATTTCATCTTCATCTTGTTTTTAATACTCTAAATTTATTTTTAAGATTTTCATGCAATTTTAAGCATGTAATTTTTATTGTTAGATCTTACCAAGAACATAAATTAATTTCATGTAAATGATTTGTTTAATATAAAAAACGTGCATTTTATCATTTTTAGAACAAAAATTAATAATTTGTGGCATCATATTAACAGAGAGAATAATGGCCTTTCATAACAAAGTACTGAATGAATAACCTTATACAAGAGGACAATTTAACCTAATTATTAATTAATTAAATTATTTATTTAACCTAGTATATTAAATATGTATCATACATGTACATAGATTTTATATTACATTCATGACTATGAAATTTTAACACAGTTTCATCACAATATTTGTTTCATTTGTTGGCTAAAAGTAACATTACGTTCATTTTTCGCCAATGATAAAAATAGCCGAATGTGGTAAATCTGATGTTTTTTTAACAGCCCCCAAATAAATCCACCAAATTAATTAATTACCTAATGTAGGTCGATACTGCTGAATCACCACAATGGAGACAATTCTAAACTAAATGATGCTTTAGCATTTTCACCTTGCCTGCTATGAGACAAATACCAATTTTAATTTGTTCACATTACAGATTTGTGTATGTTTATATTTGAATTTCAAAAAAAAAGTACACAATTTAACTTTACCCAGCAGTTCAATAGCAATTTTTTAAAAACGTTTTTAGTATCACGTTTAAAAAATAATTAAATCATCAAATGTATGAATTTTTTCAAACGCATAAGCTAATTGTAGTAAACAAGTCACGCATTATGATCAGGACTTTGATTTCACAAGAAATAAGTCACGCGAATTAATTAACAATATTTTTTTCCAACGGCGGGCTCCTGATGGTTGAACCCTATCTCACAACAAGGCCAGAAACTGCTACTCATTTGTCGTTACCCAGGGGGCACCTGTGAACCAAGTCACGGAGGCGAGTAGCGTTACCCGCGTCATACCACCACAAACCCGTTTATAGGGTGGGCCACATTCAAACAACATCACAGAAGAAAGGACAGAGAAACACAGAGAGAACAGAGAAAGAAAGTAACCTCCATACCCGGAACGGGATTCGAACCCAAGATCCTCAGCTCAGGAGTCAGTATAGCTAACCACTCAGCCATCTGTCGACAATTAACAATATTTACACAGTGCAGTCCTATTAATGTATTTTCAACTTCGAAATTAAATAGCCAATCACAGAAGGTGACAGGATAGTGTACTTGAGCGTATATATAGGTGGGTTAGGTTTTTGAAAATGGTAATCGTTCAAGAAACGGAGCGATTTATTTGACATGCAAAACAGTTAGGATCATTGGCTTTCGGGCCAAAAGTAAAAGCATTTTTGAAAAGGGTAAGTTTGTGAAATGTTCTCGTGCCCTCGTGATAAAAGCGTATCTTGCATGCAAAATGGAATGGTCTAAAACCAGCTTGGGGACACGTGGGTTCACCACGGTCCACAAAAGACAGAGGTGAGCGTTGGCTGCAGAAATGTGTTCGGATGAATAGAGTGCTGTCGTTTAGAAATTGAACCAAGGGGCTGCCAACAGTGTCTCTCAAATAACTGTACAGCGAATGTTTGCTGCTTTTGGGCCTCCGAAGCACACGTCCATTATATGCACCTATGCTGACTTCTTCTCACTGGCGACGAAGTCAGGAATTTTCTCGCGGGTATTGTAATTGGGAAACCACTGAGTAGCCACAGGTAGCGTTTTCTGATGTATGCTCCAGCCGATAGATGCATGTTGGCGAATAAGACGTGAAACTCTGAAAGCAGACATCCTGCAGCTGTCGACGGAACGGTCCAGGCTAGTTACAGGATGTTCTGGGGAAATTTTCTCGTCATCTTTGGGTTCACTCATTATTTTCGTAAATATGATGGATCAATACAAGTACGTATCAGTCCTTGCGGACCCTTTCCAATCTTATGTGTTTATTGTATTCCTTCAGGATGATGGCATCCATCAGTAGGACAATGCGAGGTATCATACAGCTAGTGGTGAACGTGCGTGTTTCTAAGATCACCAAAATGAGTTTACCGTTCTCCCTGCCCTTACAGTTCCCCCCTTGACTGGCAGCCGAATGGTTAGCGCTCTTGATTTCCGTTCAACAGTTCGTGGGTTCGAATCCCACTTTGGGCATGGATGTTTGTAGTGGTTCGGAATCCACTTTAAACAGTAGTTCCGGGTCTTATTAGCCTTCGTGCGCAAAAAATAACCGCGTTGTGCGACAAACAAACAAACCCCTGGACAGAGAGGATCTACACAAGTATCCACTTTTGTATCGAACCTCATTAATGTCAACCGTTCCATTGATTAGATCTGATTCTGTCAGATCAGATGGGAGTTTCGAAGCAACAAAATCAATTCGAAACTAAAGCTAATAATTACATGACTAAAAATTAAGTTCATTTTAAAACAAAATGGTTTAGAAATTGAAACGATTATATGTTCAAGTTTAAATTCGGAACTAAGAAAATTTGGCATTATATAAAAACCACTTGTAAACATACAAATTTTAATTATATATAGCCGTTTAAAATTTATAAAGTTGGAAAATACTGTATTCTTAATTAAAATAAATTACAAAAATAACAGTAATAATTTCTGATGTTTCTTATTTTTTGTTTTCAAAGTAAGAAATAAAATTTAGACATATTTAACTATCATTCTTTTACATTTTTATATATTTTTAAGCCTTATAACGTAATTTTTCAATATTAAATTGCTTAAAACTGTTAAATCCTTTTAAATTACGTGTCACATCTGAATTTTAATAAACAAAATATTGCACAGAAATGTATATCACTGTTGAACTTTTATCGAAGAACTGTCACAGCCAATTTACAGTAGCGACTTTAACTTTGAAGGGCTTAGAGCTTTTTTGATTGAAATTACTGTGCTATATTATGAATGAAGCTCTAATCAAAACTATTGATAAGTACTTATTGTTTTCACTCGTAGCTAATTGTGACAGTTATTTTCCATTAATATTATTAATATTATGCGACAAATGCATCTAAGCTTTTCTATGGGGAATGAATGAAGACATTTTCAGATAATTGTTATCGTAACAAACTATGTTTTAACTGAAAATAAAAGACATATTGAAGAGTCTTTTGCTGAAATTTTACATAGAAGAAATTTCCAAGGCAGTTTATAATTGTCTTGTTAGTTAAAAATGCCAATATATATCTGTTTCTATTAATTCTAATTTCTGTTTATCCGTCTTATAAGCACACGCATGATATCAAATATATAAACTGATGTAACAATATTTCCGCTCTTTTACTTTATAAGAAACGTCATTAAAATTATAAGACATCAAAATGTTTCTGTTTATTTGCTTTATAAGAGACATTATCAAAAGTATAGGACTACATCATAATGTTTCTCTTTATTCGCTTTATAAGAAAAGTCATAAAAAATGTAGGCCAATCTAACAATGTTTCCATTTATTCACTTTATAAGAAATGTCATTAAAATTATAGTATATCATAATGTTTCTGTTTATTCGCTTTATAAGAAACATCATCAAAAGTATAGGACAACATCATAATGTTTCTCTTTATTCGCTTTATAAGAAAAGTCATAAAAAATGTAGGCCAATCTAACAATGTTTCCATTTATTCACTTTATAAGAAACGTCATCAAAATTATAGTATATCATAATGTTTCTGTTTATTCGCTTTATAAGAAACATCATCAAAATTATAGGACAACATCATAATGTTTCTCTTTATTCGCTTTATAAGAAAAGTCATAAAAAATGCAGGCCAACCTAACAATGTTTCCATTTATTCACTTTATAAGAAATGTCATCAAAATTATAGTATATCATAATGTTTCTGTTTATTCGCTTTATAAGAAACATCATCAAAATTATAGGACAACATCATAATGTTTCTCTTTATTCGCTTTATAAGAAAAGTCATAAAAAATGTAGGCCAATCTAACAATGTTTCCATTTATTCACTTTATAAGAAATGTCATCAAAATTATAGTACATCATAATGTTTCTGTTTATTCGCTTTCTGAGAGACATCATCGAAAGTATATGACAATATCATAATGTTTCTCTTTATTCGCTTTATAAGAAAAGTCATAAAAAATGTAAGCCAACCTAACAATGTTTCCATTTATTCACTTTATAAGAAATGTCATCAAAATTATAGTATATCATAATGTTTCTGTTTATTCGCTTTATAAGAAACATCATCAAAATTATAGGACAACATCATAATGTTTCTCTTTATTCGCTTTATAAGAAAAGTCATAAAAAATGTAGGCCAATCTAACAATGTTTCCATTTATTCACTTTATAAGAAATGTCATCAAAATTATAGTATATCATAATGTTTCTGTTTATTCGCTTTATAAGAAACATCATCAAAAGTATAGGACAACATCATAATGTTTCTCTTTATTCGCTTTATAAGAAAAGTCATAAAAAATGTAGGCCAATCTAACAATGTTTCCATTTATTCACTTTATAAGAAATGTCATCAAAATTATAGTATATCATAATGTTTCTGTTTATTCGCTTTATAAGAAACATCATCAAAATTATAGGACAACATCATAATGTTTCTCTTTATTCGCTTTATAAGAAAAGTCATAAAAAATGTAGGCCAACCTAACAATGTTTCCATTTATTCACTTTATAAGAAATGTCATCAAAATTATAGTATATCATAATGTTTCTGTTTATTCGCTTTATAAGAAACATCATCAAAATTATAGGACAACATCATAATGTTTCTCTTTATTCGCTTTATAAGAAAAGTCATAAAAAATGTAGGCCAATCTAACAATGTTTCCATTTATTCACTTTATAAGAAATGTCATCAAAATTATAGTACATCATAATGTTTCTGTTTATTCGCTTTATGAGAGACATCATCGAAAGTATAGGACAACATCATAATGTTTCTCTTTATTCGCTTTATAAGAAAAGTCATAAAAAATGTAGGCCAACCTAACAATGTTTCCATTTATTCACTTTATAAGAAATGTCATCAAAATTATAGTATATCATAATGTTTCTGTTTATTCGCTTTATAAGAAACATCATCAAAATTATAGGACAACATCATAATGTTTCTCTTTATTCGCTTTATAAGAAAAGTCATAAAAAATGTAGGCCAATCTAACAATGTTTCCATTTATTCACTTTTTAAGAAATGTCATCAAAATTATAGTACATCATAATGTTTCTGTTTATTCGCTTTATAAGAAACATCATCAAAAGTATAGGGCAACATCATAATGTTTCTCTTTATTCGCTTTATAAGAAAAGTCATAAAAAATGCAGGCCAACCTAACAATGTTTCCATTTATTCACTTTATAAGAAATGTCATCAAAATTATAGTATATCATAATGTTTCTGTTTATTCGCTTTATAAGAAACATCATCAAAAGTATAGGACAACATCATAATGTTTCTCTTTATTCGCTTTATAAGAAAAGTCATAAAAAATGTAGGCCAACCTAACAATGTTTCCATTTATTCACTTTATAAGAAATGTCATCAAAATTATAGTATATCATAATGTTTCTGTTTATTCGCTTTATAAGAAACATCATCAAAATTATAGGACAACATCATAATGTTTCTCTTTATTCGCTTTATAAGAAAAGTCATAAAAAATGTAGGCCAATCTAACAATGTTTCCATTTATTCACTTTATAAGAAACGTCATCAAAATTATAGTATATCATAATGTTTCTGTTTATTCGCTTTATAAGAAACATCATCAAAAGTATAGGACTACATCATAATGTTTCTCTTTATTCGCTTTATAAGAAAAGTCATAAAAAATGTAGGCCAATCTAACAATGTTTCCATTTATTCACTTTATAAGAAATGTCATCAAAATTATAGTATATCATAATGTTTCTGTTTATTCGCTTTATAAGAAACATCATCAAAATTATAGGACAACATCATAATGTTTCTCTTTATTCGCTTTATAAGAAAAGTCATAAAAAATGTAGGCCAACCTAACAATGTTTCCATTTATTCACTTTATAAGAAATGTCATCAAAATTATAGTATATCATAATGTTTCTGTTTATTCGCTTTATAAGAAACATCATCAAAATTATAGGACAACATCATAATGTTTCTCTTTATTCGCTTTATAAGAAAAGTCATAAAAAATGTAGGCCAATCTAACAATGTTTCCATTTATTCACTTTATAAGAAATGTCATCAAAATTATAGTATATCATAATGTTTCTGTTTATTCGCTTTATAAGAAACATCATCAAAAGTATAGGGCAACATCATAATGTTTCTCTTTATTCGCTTTATAAGAAAAGTCATAAAAAATGTAGGCCAATCTAACAATGTTTCCATTTATTCACTTTATAAGAAATGTCATTAAAATTATAGTATATCATAATGTTTCTGTTTATTCGCTTTATAAGAAACATCATCAAAATTATAGGACAACATCATAATGTTTCTCTTTATTCGCTTTATAAGAAAAGTCATAAAAAATGCAGGCCAACCTAACAATGTTTCCATTTATTCACTTTATAAGAAATGTCATCAAAATTATAGTATATCATAATGTTTCTGTTTATTCGCTTTATAAGAAACATCATCAAAATTATAGGACAACACCATAATGTTTCTCTTTATTCGCTTTATAAGAAAAGTCATAAAAAATGTAGGCCAACCTAACAATGTTTCCATTTATTCAATTTATAAGAAATGTCATCAAAATTATAGTACATCATAATGTTTCTGTTTATTCGCTTTCTGAGAGACATCATCGAAAGTATATGACAATATCATAATGTTTCTCTTTATTCGCTTTATAAGAAAAGTCATAAAAAATGTAGGCCAACCTAACAATGTTTCCATTTATTCACTTTTTAAGAAATGTCATCAAAATTATAGTACATCATAATGTTTCTGTTTATTCGCTTTATAAGAGACATCATCGAAAGTATATGACAACATCATAATGTTTCTCTTTATTCGCTTTATAAGAAAAGTCATAAAAAATGTAAGCCAACCTAACAATGTTTCCATTTATTCACTTTATAAGAAACGTCATTAAAATTATATTACATCATAATGTTTCTGTTTATTCGCTTTATAATAAACATCTTCGAAAGTATAGGGCAACATCATAATGTTTCTCTTTATTCGCTTTATAAGAAAAGTCATAAAAAATGTAAGCCAACTTAACAATGTTTCCATTTATTCACTTTATAAGAAACGTCATCAAAAATAAGGGACACCTAAACAAAATTTCCATTTAGTCCCTTCATATAGGAAACATCATTAAAAGTAACCTAACATTATTTTCATTCATAATCCTTATAGGAAACATAACATCAAAATCCAATGTAACATAAAAAGGGTTTTCACATATGTACTTAATAGAAATATTCACATCAGAAATGTAAGATAGCATAACACTGTTTCCTTGTATGAGCCTTATAAGAAACTTTATACCAAAAAAGTAGGTAATCTTTTTAAGGTAATGTGTGTGATGAGGAAAAACTTCTTATTTTCAATATCATACTAAAGATCAAGTGGAGCCGAGCTGTCAACCGAATGCTTGGTCTTTGGCTCAACAGCTCGCCAAATGGGGCATTTTTGGGTTGTTTGTAACTCTGAATTGTCTGTCATAGCCTTAGCATTCAGATATGACGACTGAGTGAAAAACTAAACATATAAACTTAAATCAAGTAGCTTTCGAATTTTGTAACCTGTTGTACCATATTTATAAAGGGCATGCTGACCAGGATATATTTGAGGTCCTCAAAGCATGAAAAATTACAAAAACTGTCAATTATCTTACTCCAATTTAGTTATTATTACACATGGTTAATAACTTTTTTAATGTGTGCTGCAGCATTCTTCCCATCCTTTAACCTATAGTCCAATACTGTCAATTATGTGAAAGTTGCTGGGTGGGAGACTTGGTCATTAAGAAACAAGTACATTCTAGGAGACGCTCTATTCTTTACTTACCAGAAAAAAAGATATTATTTTCTTAGGAGGACATTGGGTTCATGTTATTTTGAACGTGCACTAGCCGCCTTTAATGCATATAATAAATCTTCGCTTAATTCGGGATTCGGACTCACTACCTTCCGATACCCTAATCAACGAGAACACCGTGGCCTTTATTTCATGCTGTTGTAGTTGCACTAGTCCTCTGTATCCAGCCTTGGTTTGGATTCCATCAATTAGATGTCAGTCTTCGCAATTTAGAAGCAGAGACCAAGCAGACCTAGCTGGCACACTCAGAGATATCATTTCACGTGGAAGACATTGTGACTCCGACTTTTTCAACGTGCATCATCCGCACCTATTGAACACGACGGCTCTTTGGTAAGGCCGGGATTCGAACTCACTACCTTTTGATCGTGAGAATTATTCTCTCGACAACCAAGCTACCACGGCCTTCTTTCAGGGGGTATCTCACCACGTTAAAGGTTTGCAAATTTAAATAAAAAAATCAATTTTGATGATGAAAAGATCCTATTTCAATTTTTTTACACATTTCAGCAAATATTTCGTAATTCGTATGTAGAATCATTTATATTATTCAATTATTTCAAGATATCAACGTTTAAACGAACTCATAAGAAACGCAAATGACAAATTTATGAAAAACAATATTCGCTATGGACATACACAAATAACTCCTAAGCACATAAACACAAGCGCGTTATTAACGTTATTATAATGTAAATCGGTCGCAATAATTATTATAACAAAATTTTATATCCACATCTACCATCTGTTAAACTGATTTTTGATATGATTCCAAGTTTTCAGTCTACCATTTCAATGGTGAGCAAATAATTAATATCTTTAATGAAAACATCCACATTATTGCTCAATAAATCAATTTTTGATTTACGATTTGAATAAAATGTTAAATCTAATAAAGTTACCGATGGTAACGAATATAGAGAATTTTTTATAGAAATGTTGCAACCAGAAGTTTCATAAATTTTTGTAAAATGATTCTAAGTAAGTTTTTCAAATAGTTTTTATCGCCAAAAGTGGCAAATAAAACCAAACTAAGATTTTATTAGAAGGTATTATAAGGTATTATTGATAATTACGACCACATCAACTTTTGGTATGCAGTTTAAAATGAAGTGTTTTTTTGGGGTATAATTATGCCCCCAGAAGTGTCAAATGAATCCAAATAAATTTCAATTTTTAGTATTTCATATTCTGTTTCATTTTTATTTTAATTACATAATGAAACTTTCCAAAACAATTTGAAACATATATTATTATTAATTATGATATTTAAATTATGATATCAGATAAAATTGTATATAAGTGACAGGCATTTTTCCTCATTTATGTAGTTTTCATTTAAAATTAATTCAGATTTTATCAATACAAACATGATGTACAATTTTCAAATTTACTAAACAATCAATTCTAAGCCAGTGTAAAATATAAAATTCTTACCATAATAAACACAATCTACGAAGATGACTTTGACACCTTTTTGAGAAAGTTTCATCAAAAATTTAATCCATAAAGCTTTTGTCAATTACAGACTTTTCGAACCAGTTATAAAGTATCATTGTATAGGAAAATATTCTGATGGTTTACGAATGACAGATTTTGACCACAGGCGTTGTGTACCTTCGGTCAAAATCTATCACTATTTTCGGGATATAGCTGTTTTCTGATGAAGAATCGAACTCCGGTATCCCTTGTAACAGGAATACCGGAGTTCGATTCTTCAACAAGTTGGTTTCTGCAACCATATTTTGGACAATTTAGACGTCGAAGCCCATTGTTGGTTTTCTATCATTCACCACGAAAATTAGCTTCAGCTAGGAATATTCATAGATAGTAGACTGTAAACAAGCATCGCAAGGAAGGAAACCAGGAAAACTGCCAAGCACCCAACAAGAGAGAAGTACACGAAGAAAGCAGAAGCACAAACTCCATCTCCCATTATTAAACAATAACATGGATCAAATCCTTGACATTATCTAGCAAGTGTATTATCTGTTATCTTTCTTATCTTAGACTTTATCCGTGAAGTTTTCTTCCATCAGGCAATAGCGAACCCCTGTAAATTCTGCTTCGCAAACGAAAATAATTCGTGTTTCAATTATTTATTTCAAAATTGTTATTTAACAAAGCGTGTGTATTAAACAGTAACCTAATAATCCCGAGGAGGGACTCGAAACCAGGAACTTTGAATGGAAGCCCAAAATGAAAACTATTCGCGTGCCAACTTGGTTAAAACATAAGGAAAGTATTAACAAGTTTAAATTAATACTTATTTCATATAGTATAAGAATATTAAAAAATATTTATCATCAAATAACCCATTTAAGACGGATTATATTTTTCAAAAAGAAGATTATCTCTTTCTTTGGGATTCTAATGAATTTAAATTGCACGATCTAAATATATAAAAGTGATTTAAAGTTCAACAGATCTTGGGAAATTCATGTAAGCAGTTAAAAAATGATCGTGCATTATTGTCAAAACAGTTAAGTTTGAAATAATAACTAGTAGCGTATCTTTTTTTAATAAAGGAAAATACTTATATAAAAAAAATCGAAAGTGATTTGTTCATGTTTTTCAGGTATTCTTACTTTTCGATGCATGGTTAAAAACTTTCTAATAATACTCTAGAAAAAATCTAAAAAATATTCCTATATTGTTTAGAGATTAAAACATTTGTTCATCTGAAAATATATTAATACTTATCAATTTGTATATTATTTTTATAATCAATTAACTAAATAATAAAGTCTTCATGATTTTTTTATTTTCTTATCTTTAATAATTTAGCCACGCTTTTGCATATTTTCATCTATAGAAGATCATGCAAAATGTCAAATACAGCAGTAACATCGTAAGTGGTGTGAGCAGCATTAACGCCCTTCTGTCATCGGAATATAGGGAGTTCGATACCCAAGTCAATAGAAGTTCCATCGTGTATTCCATCAGGATCCCGGGCATCTCAGAACAGGGTTAAAAGATTTTTTATTTAATGAAATGATATTCCTCGGGGTGATAGAAAAATTTTGGTAGTCTTCTGCTTAGGACCTGCAGCCGAATTTCGAAGATGCGTATCTGAGCTCAATTAAGTTTTACGCTGTGTTGCAGACTTCCAGTCTTGTTGATTTTGCGATATATTTCAATCACATATCTCAAGCAAGATACCCAACAACTCTCAGTCACCCCTCTGGACAATCGTGCATTCAGAAAACTGAAGAACATCCACCTCTCATTGTTATACCGTGGCGGGAATAGAACCCATGACCTTGTGCTCTGATAAGCACTGCAGCATCCCATTAGGGGCCACGGTGCCCTGGTTGGTTAGGGAGTCGTTTTCAATATCGGAAGGTAATGAGTTCGAATCCTGGCTTAATTGAAAGATCCTTCGTGTTAAATAATGACGACTGGGGCACGTTAAATTGCGGGGGGTCGCAATGTCTTCCAAGTGAAATGGTTTCTCTAGGGCAGGCATTCAAAGTATTGGGGGTCTTCTGCTTGGTCCCTGCTTCAATATCACGAAGATTCCACCAGGATTTTTCTATCTTACAGGAAGAGCCTGACTCAAGACAAGATACATAGAAAAAGGCTGCTGCAACAACACCCCATGGATAAAGTGAGTCCTTGACCATAAAATATTTCTCAGATTTTATAAAATAGTTTATGTGGCCAAAACCGATGGAATGAGGATACGATGGAATTAAAGCCATTTGGCGTAAAGTAATACTATGAGTTAAAGGCGTTTAACTTTTAATAATGAACAAATCAATAAAAAATACAGTAACAATATAAAAATAAAAAACTTATGATGCGTAAGATTATTTTTACAAAAATGTAATTCAATAGTGATTTTTATGTATTAAATGACAAGTGTTTATGCTATGTATAAGTTTTAATAAAGTTTTACAAACATATATTTACTAAAAATTTTACAAAAGTTTCAAAACTGAATAAAAAATTAGATAACTATTCTTAAATTTTATTTTTATGTTGTTTTATTGAAATGAAATAGAAAGACAAATTTCTTTTCATTTCTAGTAGAAATTCTTTCAAATCCTTATTTTTGTCCACCACTCCATGAATATTGAAATAAATTCATGAATTTTTTAAAATAAATTTTGTATACTACACACACAAAAAGATATATATATATATATATATATATATATATATATATATATATATATATATATATATATATATATATATATATATATATATATATATATATATATATATATATATATATATATATATATATATATATATATATATATATATATATATATATATATATTTATTAGTCAATGTACAATATGCATCTGAAAAAGCATACATTTACGTATAGAATATAAGACCCTCTTGTTACATCAGAAGAAAATTTCAATCTTCAATATAAACCAGATTTCAATCTTCTAATAAATTTTGAAATTCTTATTGAACTCTTGTCATGTAATCAGTTAACAAATTTGATTCCATACCCTAAACTTGTCTAGACATGCTTTCAAATGAATTCTTATGTGAAAGCTTCCCTGGAATTTTATCGGTATATTTTAAGGAGAAGATAATAAACAAAGAAAAAGGAAAAAAAAACTCAAAACAAGAAAGCAGAAATCTCTGCATCCATTCCTGAGAAACCCTTGATTTCTGAAATTCTTTTTTCAGTGGTTATGGAATTTGAACGTGTTAAACACCGTAAAGATTAAAACTTTTTTCATTTATCAAGAATTCTGGAAACTTATTCGTGTGAGGATTGACGCATTGAGGTCGAAATGTTGTATCACAGGACTCATTTTATTTTGTAGTTGTTTCATTGCCAATATGCTACATATTTTTTCCGCTTTTCGCTTTAATTAAAAATTGATTCCTTTGAATAAACAATTTGTAAGTTATTTACTCTGTCAAATATTATTTGTTACAATGATGCTTTTTTAAATGTACATTAACTTCTCTCTTTTTCTGCCAAATACACAAATTTACTGAATAAGAAACGTTTTCCGAAATTAAGAAAATGTATTAATTATTACCGGAACCATTCCCTTACAGTGAAATGCATATTTTTATAATTGTAAAATTCTGTTTGATGTATTGCATATATGTCTTCAATAAAATTGAATGTTTTCGCACTTATGATCATTTTTCTTGCCTATTATTTTCCATAAACCGAAATAATATTTTATTTTTCATTTTTATGAATTAAATGATAAACACGGAATATTTAATTACATAATAATACGCCACACAAATACAAAGCATTTAACAAAGGAAACTTTTTTAAAAAAAACACTTGATATTTATACATTTATACATTAACAATTCAGTTCACTTTTAGAATTCTACATTCCTTTTTCAATTTTTGTACATGTATTTCCAATTAAAATGAGCTTTTTTCATACTTATGCACATTTTCCTTAACAGTTCTATGTTCATTACGTTGAAATAATTATGTTCAATTTTATAACTGAAAAGAATCATAAAATATTTAATGCAATGCTTCAAGCAGTTATGCAATTTTGTTTTTAACCAAAGAGACATATGTTCTACAACTTAAACAGTCAGATATTATTTGCAATTCCTGTAAAATTTCAAAATGAGATTTCACTTGACTCCCTCTGAATTTTTTTCAAAAAATCATTTATAATTAATTTTATAATGTATATTATCTTAAATTATTTTGTAAGAAATTATTTTTCATAATTAAACACATTTCTCTGTTTCAAGTTATGTACTTCTTAAATTACAATAAACAGCAATAATTTTTAAAGTTTGAACAAATCAATTAAATATTAAATATTTGAAAACATGGTTTGCACTCAAACATTAAGGAATTTTCTAAAACCAACGACAATAACTGTAAAAAATTGTAAATTTAAAACTACTTCAAACAATCCATTTTACACCAACGAAATAAAACCACACTTTACAAAAATTAGCAATAGAGATTTTTACTTTAAATATTACTAGATTTTTTTCAAACTATTAGTGTAAGACATGCATAATTCGTAGGAAAATCGAATAATACTTTTCTTACTGCTGCCTTCATCTGGAGATAATAAAACTCTTGAATAAATGCATGAAAATTAGACTAATAATCTGAAATTGCATGCTGCCGCACGTACATCCTGAGTAATTTGTATCCAATTTAAGTATACAGAATACATTTTCTCATTTTACTAGGCGAAACATACTTTGTTTGTGGACTTCAAAATAGAACAAAGTGTCCCTGATTGGGTCCGATGCAGACAATTGGCTGCAAACAGCCTCATTATGTCACAGCTGCTTCATTTGCGGAAGAATGCCCGCCGACCGTGTTTCAAACATGCTTTACATTTCAATTTCATTTATTCAAGAGGGAATATTTTCCCTCGAAAACAAAACTTCACACAGTGTTGATATTTATTGATGGTAAAATTACTCAAACTACTCAAATATTGTAATTTCAAAGTTCTTTCTAATACATAAATGTAATAGCTTCATTATTTTACTTGTTTAGTATTGATTGGCCGCCCACCCTGTCTAGTGGTCAGAGTCCCTGACTACGGATAGGGAGGTCCTGGGTTCGAATCCTAGTTCGGCCATGGATGTACTATCTCTATCTATCCTGTCTTTGTCCTTTCCTTGTATGAATGAGGTGTGAATAGTTGTCTACCCTATAAGCGGTTCCCTATGTGTGTACTGGGGAAGTCAGACTCCACACCAAAATAGGGTTCAGTTGAAAAAGTGGAGCAGCGCACTTTGCCAGCCTGGCTGGCACACGACAATGAATGAATGAATTAAATATCGATTTCACAAGGACGCATATGCATCACATAACTTACCATTTCTATCAATGAATTTTGTGGACACTTCATAGTAATTAAGCATTATTCATTATGGTGTTTGTTAGAGGAATTGTCTAATTTTTGAAAAAATCCAGAAAATCCTCAATGCGATGTTTGTCTTTAATGTTTGTCTTAATGTTTTCCACTCGTAAACAAACGCCCAACATACTCTCGACAAATTTATGTGATGGGTCCTTTTTTAAATAATTTATGTGATTTGGCGCCACCCACCCTGTCTAGTGGTCAGAGTCCCTGACTACGGATAGAGAGGTCCTGGGTTCGAATCCTAGTTTGGGCATAGATATACTATCTCTCTCTCTCTCTCTCTCTATCCTGTCTTTGTCCTTTCTGTGTGTGAATGTGTTGTAAATGGTTGCCTACCCTATAAACGGGTCTCTATGGCATGTGTGTACTGAGGAAGTCGGACTCCACACCAAAATAGGGTTCAGTAGGGAGAAGCCCACTCCTTATTGCCAGCCTAGCTGGCACACGACAACAAAATATAGCCGTTCCACATATTAATGTCTTGCTCTTAACTAAATCAATACTAAAATCAATTTTTTGATAAAATATTTTGATATAATTTTTTTTGGAAATAAATGTAAATTTTATAAATTTACAGTTATTAAGTTATTATAAGTTAAGTTAGATGCAACTTCTGTTGATCTGAAGAATTGAAAATTCTCTTCCTGCTCCATATTCTCTAAATTTTCTGAATACATGACAGTCGCAGATCACCAGGTCAGGAATGTACAGTTTCCCATCAAAAACTGTGGAGCAAATCCTGCCTTGCGTTGACATGCAAGAGAGAGAACAACGCCTTTTCTTTATTTTCTACATCACTTATTTTTCATAGCTTTGCGCAAACCAATTAGTATTTCGCAGTAAGACGCAGCATTACCTTCCTCAAAAACACGGTGTAGACAATTCTTTTACAATCGAAAATAAACAGTAGCCGTGACTTTAACCGCTGATTGAATTTTGGTTCTCACAAACGATGGTGTCGGTCTCCATTCCATCAATACTTGCTTTGTTTTTGAGTGAAAGAAATTAATCTTAAAACTACATAATAAAATTAATTTTATTGAAATAAATTTACACTTTTATAAAGTTAAATAAATTCGATAGATTACTGCAGATAGCTGACACTGATTTTCACTATTTGTAAGAAAAATGGAAAGAGGGTACAACGTATGTTGAAACAAAAATGAGCACTGCTTTGGTGCATACTTTTTATGCAAAGGAATTAACTTTATTAACGACACTTAATTTAGATGATTTCTTGAGTGCCCGTGAAATATGTTTTGGCAACTGTTGATACCTTTATTGCATGAGAAACTAAATAGAGTACACGTTCAAAATATGACTCACTGTGAGATAATAAGCTGAAGTGTTAAGTGAAAAATTTAATTTTTTGTATTTCGAATAGTAACGTTTCAACAATAGTTTTATGCTGTGAACGTGACGATGAATCTGCTTATGAATTCACCAAATCATTGAACTGGTTCTAATAGCTGAGAATTAATTTTAAGCTTCAATCATCTGTAAAAAATATTTGTTTTTTTTCCCAATGTGATAACTATTAATCCAAAATATATAAACGCAGAAATATATCAGTGTAATAGAACTGGGAAAAGTATTTCATTAATATTAAACTGAAAACTAGAGACATTAAACAAGAGATTGTATATACTGGTATTGATTTAAGCAACGAATTTTGTTTCTAACATCTTCGTAAAAGAAACGATTTTCATTTTCCACAGTCCTGATTCAATTATTTAGTAAGAGATGGCGCTGTGCTCTTCTTATCTTTCAAATGCAAATTTTTGGTTGATCCGCGACTTCTCTTCAGTGGCGTTATGCTCTGATAAGAAACTTTCCCAACACGAGAAATTTCTTTTTTCGATATATTTTTCAAATCATTTATATTTGGAATAAGTAATTGAAAACAAATAAATGCTATTATATATTTTAATAATAAAACTATAATGTGCGAAAATACAAATAAGAAATTACACTGAGTTTACAAAATATTTTCTCAAGAATTTGCAAGCTAAAGTTATAAATATAAACTGTTTGACTTGCTTATATACCAAGAAAACACAAAGAATATAAATATGTAAACATATAAGAAAGAAAAGTTTACAAATTATATAACAAAATCTTAATAATTATTTTCAAATCATTTCTGTTAACTATGTAACTATCGGTATTAGGATATAAAAAATTGCCTATTTATCACATTCAATAACGCAAAATAAAATTCTCATAATTCTTGCCCACACAGAATTTAAATTTTGGGGTGTATAATTCAGAAAATAGGATGAAGCTTGTATCAAGATGTTGATCTTTGGTTGACATAGGCTAAGACTTACCCTAATATTTTACTTCAACGCTTATAGTATTTTTTACACATTTAAATGTGTGTAGAATATATTTCTCTATTTTACTTAATAAATATCCTTTAGAGGAATTTCTCCATATTTATATAATTGAATACTCATTTTTTGTGTCTACTGAATTTTTGTCCTTGTTTGAAAGGCGAACTGCTACTCGGAATGGACAAAATTTATATCAAAATGTTGTTCTCCTCCTTAAGATAAACATGAGCTATTCTTCATTTTTAAAGTTTGATGGCAACTTTTATTAATCGTTTCTAAGCTATAATTAATGCTAATTTGCACTTTGAGCAAAGTTGTTTTCCGCAGTGCACACACTGTTTTGGAATTCTGCTCCTTTGATTAACAGCACTGCGCGTTCCTTAAAACTATCACATGCCTAACCACTGTGAAAAGCCGAAAATTAAAAAAAATGTTCGATATGACATCTTTCTTTCTTTTTTACATATTTACATTGCAATATTTTTTTAAAAATGGTTACGTTGATAATATTCATTTTGTAAAAAAAAATGTTTTTTCTTTTAAAAAAGATTTTATTTTAATTTTTAAAAAAATAATTTTTGCTTTTCATTTGAAAGTTTATTCAATTTTCCATATCGTTCAGAAATGCATTGGAACACAGATCAATATAATTTTGTGTATGAAATGAACTGTAAATAAAATAAAGTGTAAAGAAACTTATAAATAAACTGTAACGAACTCATAAATAAAAGAGACATTCAAATGTTATAGATCTCATTATGTTTGTTTTCTACTAGAATGAGGTCTCATTTCATATTGGCAAATATTGCTTTGAACAAAGCTAAATAATCGTTAATATCGTTAATAAAGTAATAAATAATGCAATTTTCCCAAATCCCATTTTCCTCTGAAGACTAGAACTAGTTTTCCTCTACCAATTCTTGCTAGTAAAACATAGCAGAAATCGCCCGATCAGTGCTTTATACAGCGAAAAGGACTAAAATTAAAAATTAAGGACTAAAGTCTAATTTATCAAATGGTTGAAAAATCCCATGACAGTACTTAGTGGTTGACACTAAATCATATTTACTGTCAAATATTATACAAATGCGTTTAAATGGACATTAAAATCTGATTTATTTGAACCTGGTCCCATTACAGGAATTTTGAAAATTTTTACTCAGAAGTAGTTTGAATGAAATGTTTTGTACATAAAATTTCACGATTTCCTAATATAATTGCAATTTGTCATCATAAAATTACACTTCAAATGTATTTATAGTTGCTTAGCTTTTTCTGAAAGCTTTAGATGATTAATACAAATGCGATGCTCATTCCCACTGAGTCATTCATCATCATACACGCACTTCTTCTGATGACATTTAATAGCGATGTTTTCTGCTTTGCGTAATTGAATTAAAATAATGATTTTTGAAGTATGAGAAAAAGTGCGTAGCTCATGATAAGTCGCATATTTTTCAATCCGTTTTCTGATGTATTCTTTAGCATAAAGTACAATTTTCTTGCCGCCCAACTTATCTAGTGGCCAGCGTGCCTGACTGCGGATAAGGAGGTCCTGGGTACGAATCCAGGTTAGGGCATGGTTGTACTTTCCCTTTCTATCTATCCTGTCTTTGTCCTTTTCTTGTATGAATGAGTTGTGAATGATTGCCTACCCTATAAACGGGTACCTATGGCTTGTGTGTAGAGCCAAGTCGTACTTTCACCTTCATGGTGTTCTGATTAAAAACGAAAGACGCTCCCAATTGACTTAAATTCGCATAGCCAAGGCAGAGCGAGATTGGCTTGTCCAATTGTCATTAGTAACAACACAATTTTCTTTTTCAACACCATTGTTAGGTTTTTCTTCTTTTTAATTTCAGTTACCTGTACAAAAAGCATTAACTTTATCAGTCATATCTAATATTTATGTAGTTGATCCTTAAAGTTAAAAATTCAAGTTAGTTAATTTCTTGGAAATGACAACCAGTCTCTTCATTTGTATCACAAATAAACCTACGTAAAGTTTTCTGTCGGTATTACTCTAGGGAAATCTTCTCTTAATTCATAAGCACGTTGTAAAATTTCCCACTTGATAACCTTCTCTACGGATCACAGTGTGTTCAAACACAATGTTACGATTTTTATTTTACAAATGACTTTACACTTTAGTTTATTTTCGGACATTGTACGAGCACTATCGGTGCATATTCTGAGACAATTTTTTCATTCTATGTGCTTACCTCATTCATAAAATCTCTTAAGATATCAAATAATGCAGATCTGTTCCTTTAAATTTTATTAGTTTGCAGAAAAGTTGTTCTACTACTGATGAATTACTACATCCAATATAGGCTATGAAATGAGCATCTTTATTACGTTCTGTAGCCTTCATCAAACAGTCTTGAAAAAACTTGACAAGTAATTTTGAGAAAAGCTGAAATACACCTTCAGCAACATCACCAATTCAACGGGCAACAGTATCATTTGAAAAAGGTATGGACTGCAAATGTTTTATCAAAATTATATATCTCCGAATATAGTCTCAACAATCTCAATTGCTGCTGGAAAAATAAGCTTTTCAACAACAGACATTTTACATCTAGTTATTTTATGCGAAACTTTGTTGGAAACAGTAAAAATTTTTTCATTCACACATTTTTTTTTTAAAAAAATGATTTTTGGTTTTCTTATGATTTAATTTTAATTCGAAAAATTCTCAAGGATTGTTGGCCCACTCAATATAAAGAATTTCCAAACCTCTCATTTAAGTATCTTTATCATATTTCTTTTATATTTACTTCAGTACTGGTAAATCTAAAATTAAAGTATTCACGATTGTACTTTCTTGATTTAACTTTTGGAGCCACGCTCAGCAGCAGAGTATTTGTTGATACTTGCCTTTGGTTTAATGAACGCTTACGTCCCCCTTAAAGCATTTTCCATGATTTTGCATTTATCTGCTAGCGTGAATATTTAAGGCGAGGAATTACAATTAACAAGGAAAACATATAAAGAATAAACATACATGATAAATTTGATATTAATTGAAAAGCTCACTCGATTTGCATTGACAATAATTGAAACAGGCGTTATGGATCTTTTCTCTCTATGAGAAAATATTTGGTGAAATTTGCGCATACTCGAAACGGAATCTTGTCGACATTCCAGAATGTTCGAGACAAATCAGAACTTTTCACCAAACCCCGAGAATGTCCGACATGCAAGAGAAATAAAAAAATCCCCGGATGTTATGTTGTCAATGCTGAGGACGTTGCCAAATGACGTTGAATTGTGAATGATAAGAGTTTATCAAACATGCATCAATTGCCAATATGCATAATTTATCATAGGTTTCTGACACAATGACAATAATTTATAATCTATGCACTATAGATAAACTGTATATTAAAAGTGAATTTGAAATTAAATTTTATTAACTAAATCTAAGAAATTACTTTGCCTAGAACGTTTTTACATATGTTCTTTAGAAATACAATCAAACCTGTTTTATGCTGTAATCTTGGCAGGATTTACTCGTTTTCTCTTAAAGTAAAACTTATACTTCAAGCGATGTTCATTGTATGACATTAGGTCAGGGAAAAAATAATCCCTGATTGTTTTGGAAGATGGCTGTATTGATCGATATACCATAAAGAGTATTGATCAAATAATCTCAGATACATGCTTCTTAGAAAAGTGTCATTTCACACTGAAATACCAGGTGTATGCAAATGAAATGAGACGATTGTTTTAAAAAAACACAATAAATTTGCGAAAACTGTTAAAATTTCTTTATTTGAAATCATATCTATCGAAAGCAGCACATTTACCCCATCTTTATGGTCATTTTTGAATATCACACTAAAAAAAATGATTGGTCTTTTGAGGCCAGCCACACATCAATCCAAAATTTGACGTTTTCGTAAGAAGTGAAGCGCTGGTCAACCAATGCGTGGCCCAAAGTTGCAAATAGTTGGTAATCTGAAGGAGCTAAATCTGGTTTATAAGCGCTAAGGGCTCCAGGTCGAGCGCCTTAACCATGTTCTTGGTTGGTTTAGCACAGTGGCTAGGGGCGTTGTCATCCAGAAAAATCACTTTGTGATGCCGGTTCTTGTATTGCTCGCGTTTTACGAGTATAGAATCGTTCAAATCAAGGAAGTGTAATTTGTAGCGATCAGTATTAACGGTTTCTTCGGGTTTGTAAAGCTCATAATAAATTGTCCCCTCCTGGTCACAGAAAATACACAGCATTGTCTTGCAGCATATGCGATTTGGCCTTGCGGTCGATTTGGACGGATGTTCGGGGTCAACATATCATCAATTACGGTTGGAATTCTCATAATAAACCCATTTTTCATCGCCAGTCACAATACGATGGAGATAGGACTTGCGTTTGTTGCGGGCAAGCAACATTTCGCATACGATTTTTCGGTTTTCCTGCTGATGGTCCGTTAGCTCGTGTGGTATCTCCCTACCGACCTTTATTATCTTGACCATTGCCTTGAGACGACGGGAAACTGTGCTCTGGTCAACATTCAACTGTTCTGCGAGATGTTCTGGCGTTCGGACATCATCTTCGTCGAGTAATGCTTACAATTCAGCATCTTTAAATTTTTTTTGCTGGTCTACCACGCTCCTCGTTTCTCACATCGAAATCCTCATTTTAAAAATTTTCAAATCACCTGTAGCACTTCGCATGGCTCAGAACATTGCCATCCTATGCTTCTACAAGCATTTGATACGATTCGGCAGCATTTTTCTTCAGATTGTAACAAAAAATTAATGCTGTCGCAAATCGTGGTTGGAAGGCATAAAATTCGATGTTTTCAAGACAGTAAACAATACAATGCACGCTGAAATTCGTCCAAATGTAAACTAAACGTGAGTATCAAAGGTCTAACTATAAAAAAATCCCGTGTCACTGTTTCGTAAAGCTTGTATACATGTGTGGTGACATCTGTTAGCAATCGTCTCATTTGATATGCATGCACCTAGTATTCTTTTGATGATTTTATTTTGTTCCATTTAGTTATGAATGACAGGTTGTATAATATGAAAGATAACAAAGGGAAAATTCGATAAATTTTAGTTTTTCTTTGATAAAAGTGAAAATTCTTGCCAGACAGTTCAAACTATACGGTGATGATACTGTGATAGCTAATTATGTGCGGTTTCAATTTGACTGTTCCTATTACTTTAATATTAGAAATACCAGATATTTTCTATGTGCGATTGAATTTCAGTAAGAAAATATCAGGTAATTCTAATATTAAATAATAGCAATAATTCAGATATTTCTAATGTTAAAATTGCACTTAATACAAATAGATTCATCGTCAAAAATGTCCAATAAACCACAGAAATAATCAAAGTTGATAGTTATGGGATACATCAAAGAATCATCACCCATGAGCTAACGATCAGTTATAAAACAATTTTAAATCATTTTCACAAAAACAAATCGAAAACATGCTAATAAAAAAATCATCAAGTTTCCATAAAAATTATGGATTTTTCTAAACTCAATACAGGAATTCCAAATGTGTTACCATTACAATACCATATTTTGTTTTGCATATGTACAAGTACTCTAAGAAATTTTTTAAAGTTATTTTCGAATCTTTTTACTTGAAATATCTATACATTTCAATAGAGTTTTCATTTATAAAACGATTTTCAATTTAGGCCTTCGAGAAATCAATCCTTAATAAAAAGAATTTTAAAGTAAGCTCTTCTTAATTATTACTACTTTAAAGATTCATAAGTTTATGATACAAAAATGTCCTGCAAATTTCTACAATATTTACTCAGAATATGTTAAATTAAGTTATGCTTTTGTACATTTAGAATAACTTTATGCCCACAGTCTCATCTCTATTATCATAAAAGCATAAATAACATCACAATTATTAAACATGAATACTTTTATGGGTTTACTGATTTTATAGATTGAAAAGACTTTTATGGGCAAAAGCACAAATTTTATTGAAATACGTATATAAATAGCAAGTAAAACCAATATTATTTATCCCGAAATAGGTATTGTTCAATCTAAGCACATAATACATAACAATACAAAAGGTGAATCTACGATACTTGAAATTAAAAAATTCTTAAAAACCCATATGGTCAAAATCTGTAAATGTATGCTAATATCTCGTTCTTATTTGATAAGACTGAAGTTTACTCTAAGAGATTCTAATAATTAAAGTATATGACACTTAAAAAAATACAAAATCAGTCAAAATAATAAACAACTTGATTACCGGAAAGACAAATTTAATCATAAAGAACTAAAACTCATAACACACTTTTATTTTACCTTTCTCTGTGGGCAAAGATGCCAGTTTTGTTTCCTTCTCGGATTCCGAAGACTGTTGTAGCAGTTTCTAAGCACAAAAGTGTGTGGAAACTATAAAACTCGAAAGATTTTCAAAATATTTCTTAACTTAGAGAACTTAACGACAAATTTGATCATTAAAAAAAACTAGTCACCAAATCTGATAACACATATTTATTCGACTGGTATCTATGGACCCGTCTGATATGAAAGTACTTCCTTCTATAAAACAGAAGAATGTTCTAGCAGTGTCTAAGCATGAAAGTGTATGGAAACTACAAAACTTTAGTGGTTCACAAAATATTCACTAACTTTGATATAATAATGTATATATATATATATATATATATATATATATATATATATATATATATATATATATATATATATATATATATATATATATATATATAATATAGATATATATATATATATATATAATATATATATATATATATATATATATATATATATATATATATATATATATATATATATATATATATATATATATATATATATATATATATATATATATATATATATATATATATATATATATATATATATATAATTTTCCAAAAGAGCATATTATCTCATTACACATTACATTATGATCAAAGAAAGAAAAACGGATATGAATTCAGGTACTTACGTATTATTCCGTAGATTTTTTTTAACATGAAAAAATGACGTCAAATTTTGCAAATTTTTATAATTATTTTTCAAGCAGAACAATTTTTACTTGTATCCTCCGTAACACATAAATAAAATAATTTAATTTACATGATGCTAAATCGCATTATTAAACTACATGAATGTTTTCGCAGATGTAGCCTACCTGAGTATCTAATTTCAAAATGTTCTTTAATTCTTTTAAATAGAGATGTTTACACAACGAATTTCTTTACATTATGTTTGTACTATTTACCGTTTTACGAACAGGAATATATTAAAATATAACAATATAACACGAAAAAGTTTTAAATTCTTGACATTGCAATTTATTACTATATTTCTGTTATGAGTTCCAGTGTTGAATGCATGTTTCAAAAGAAAATTAATTTTCCGGTTCAATGCACTTATAAAGGAAGGATTGCCTTAAAAAATTCTGCCATTAAATTGCGCTTTGGATATTTACTTGACTTGTCAAATTAAACATTTACCACTTGAGACAATGTTTTGAGAAGAAAGTGACAGAATTCCTTAAAATTTACTGAGTAAGGTAAATTATTTTAAGCCCATTCTAAACTAAGATAAATGTATTTTAATTATTTCTTTAATTAATCACTTCGTTAAAATGAAAACCTTGGCCATTTGACATTTGCAAATTTAAAAGAAAATAACAACAAAACATATGTTACAGTTCACAAATCTTTTTAAATTCACTAGAAAAAGGAGATTTTTTATTAGGATTACAGGAACACACTTACTGTGATGCCACCGAAGATTCGGGAACAATTTGAAAAAGTTCTGCTTCCATTAAAGAGGAATTCATTTCAACTTGAAATTATTACGCGAGACTTGTTCGCTTTATTCACAGAAAACCAATTTGAAACGTTAAGTAGAAATGAATTTCTTAGTATTACAATTAAACTTTTTTAATCTAAAAATTTGAATTTAATTTACAAAGCTCTCTCCCACAAGTTTAAAAATAGGATGGTTTCGTAAGGGTACTTATTCAAGCCCGTGAAAAGTAGAATGAGATCTGTTTTAGCGATTCATTTTTTAATTTTCATATGAATATAAAAATGTAAAGTTATTTTTAATGATTGCTCTTTTCTTTGATGAATGCTTAAACCCAGAAACTTGGAATGGGAAGTAAATGGGTATGCCCTTTCATGTAAAATATACATTTAAATGAAATAAATCACTTTTGAAGCAGAGAGAGAGAGAGCAAACTCACATTTAAAAAAGATTTAAGTGACGTTAATATCACTTCTTAGTGATTATTGTTTAATAGTACGTTTGCAAAATAAGAATAATAGTTGTAAGAAGCTTTTACGCAAAAAATAGGAAGATAAATTTTTTCATATGAGAATTTTAGTGGGATTTGGTGTCGTATGTTGATGGGCCTATATTAGTTTAATTTTTTGGAGACATTATAATAATTATATATATATATATATATATATATATATATATATATATATATATATATATATATATATATATATATATATATATATATATATATATATATACCGGGTGATTCAAAAAGTCAGGACGAACTTTAAAAATGAATAATTCGAAAACGAATCACGATACAAAGATGTGGTTTGCACCAAACAAATGGAAAATAAACTGGGTTTTGTGTGGCAATAAAAAAAAATAGTTCTGTTAGCGACCAACAGATGGCGCTATAGTGTTTTATTGCAACAAAAGATGATTTACAAATGAAACAATGATTAATGATGTCAGATTAATTACAGTTAATTAGTAGTTACTACAGTAAATGTTCAATGTGATGTCCATCATTCAGAAGTAAAGCTGTTATACGATTCACCACACCATTCACACCCTTTAGTAGCATTTCTTGCGTTATGGCAGACACATTTTGGCGGAGGGCATCTTTCAGTGCCGCTAGTGATGCCGGTTACTCGCTGTACACTTTTGACTTCAAGAAGCCCCACAGCCAAAAATCACAGGGTGTGAGATCGGGAGATCTTGGAGGCCATGCGTGATTAAAGTAGTGACTGATAATACGATCCTCCCCAAATGTTGAGCGTAGCAGGCGTTGCACAGGCAGAGCAATATGAGGTGGTGCTCCATCTTGCATAAAGGTGACTGTTTGGAGTGCCTGTCGGGCTTGCAGTTCAGGAATAATGCTGTTCTGTGACAGTGCTAGATATCGCTTACCGGTGACAGAAACTGTTTGGAAACCTGTCTGTGTGACTTCCTCGAAAAAAATGGACCAATTATGAAATCAGCAGTGAAGCCACACCAGACTGTCACTTTAGGCTGTTGCATGGGTACATCAATGCATGTGGATTTTCTGTGGTCCACACTCGACAATTGTGGTTGTTAACAGCGCCAGAGAGTGTGAATTGTGCTTCATCTGTCCAAAGCACAGTGTGAAGCCAGTCGTGCTGCTCTTCCATCTTATTGAAGACCAAATTCGCAAAATGTCGGCGAGAATTGAAGTCAGGAGGTTTCAGTTCTTGGTTATGTTGCAACTTGTAGGGATACCGTTGCAAAGTTACTCGCAGCGCTCTTCAGACACTTCCATACGACACTCCTGTCTGCCTCGAAACTTCTCAAGCACTGCACTCCCCATGTGCAGCAACCGCCGACATGGCTTGCACCGTCTGCTCCACTGTCGTGGCAACAGCAGCTGCAGTTGAGAGACATCCACTTCTTTTACGTGATGCCAAAGAACCTGTAGCTTCAAATTTTTTCACAATTTTGTTCAATGCAGAAGACGTTATTGGTCCTTTGCTATCTCGCATACCCTTCATGTAGCGATATGCTCGCAATGGCACTTTCCGAATTCTTATAAAACAGTTTAACTAAGAGGGCTTTCTCAACTATGGACAGCATTTTGATGCATACCAGCTTCGACTACCATTACCTGCAGTAGTTGCTTCTTTTTATATCGTTTGTTGCATTGCATAATCCTACATCAAAACTCCGACAGCGCCATCTATTGGTCGCCAACAGAACTATTTTTTTCATTGCCACACAAAACCCGGTTTCTTTTCTATCCGTTTGGTGCAAACCGCATCTTTGTATCATGAATCGTTTTCGAATTATTCATTTTTAAAGTTCGTCCTGACTTTTGGATCACCCTGTATATATATATATATATATATATATATATATATATATATATATATATATATATATATATATATATATATATATATATATATATATATATATATATATATATATATATATATATATATATATATATATATATATATATATATATATATATATATATATATATATATATATATATATATATATATATATATATATATATATATATATATATATATATATATATATATATATATATATATATATATATATATATATATATGCATATGTATATAAATATGTATATATATATATATACATATATATATATATATATATATATATATATATATATATATATATATATATATATATATATATATATATATATATATATATATATATATATATATATATATATGCATATATATATATATATATGCATACATATATATACATATATATGTATATATACATATATACATATGTATGTAAATATGTATATATATATATATATATATGTATTATTACTGTGATTTTATCCACAATCTACATTCCCGTCTGGATGGCCGCTTGGGGGAATCTTCCGGGAGGACTGCTGCAAGCACAGGGAGGGTCCAAATCATTTTAACATGTGCATAAAGCTCAGTGTCTCTTTGAAGATCTCCCGGAAGATAAAGTACTGGGTGGTTTGCCGTTAAACGCTCGTTTTTTGCAAAGCGGGCTAATTTGACCAAGGCTTACAGTTTAAAAGAGAATCTGAGCAAACATTAAAGCTCAAGGTGGAGATCAAACTCATGAACTGTTGAATCGAAGGCCAGTTAGCTTCACATTCATCTGTCATCTCATGGTGGACGTTAAATCTCTAAAAGAGTAGATATGGAAGCATTGTCACAAATAATCCATACACATTGAAGAAAAAGGTTCACTCTGAAGTGACATAGATCGTCATTGACATAGCTCTAGACTTCGTTTCTAGGTGACATTTATCGGCCGAGATCTGGATACTTTCGGACAGCCAAAGCGCCATCAATACCTAAAAAATTGGAGACTGATAATAGAACAGAAAGGATTGGAATTATTGAGGATTGTAATTAAGAATCAATCTCATTAAAGTTCATATTTTGGTTTTGAATTATTAATGTTGTTGATATAGGATTTTGTCTCTGAAATATTTGCTAATTTTTTTCAGTAATATAAATTGGATATTAGTGAAATCTAGCATTTACTTTTGTATTTGTGAAATTTGTTATTGCAGACAGTCTTCGGGGGAACTGCGCGAGTTTCTTAGATCTATTACTCGTTGCATGTCAGAAAACAGTGTTTTTATTTCGTTTGCATGGTTTACTATGTACTAGTAAGAAATCTGCGCATATTTTGTATTCGGTGACTTAGTTTACCTCAAAGTGCACAGTATTACAGTTATTAAATATATAAGTACAATATTTTAAAGCTTCTAATCTCTTCCACAAGAGATTTTAATGGACAGCCAGCCATATTCATCCACATTAAAAAAGGAAATTGGAATACTTCCAAGTATTCACCTCTATAGACGTAGAAACAAAGGCTTATCCTCTCTCTCATTATTTGGCTGTGGGTGGGATTGGGCCCAGGACTTTTAATTCTTAAAAGGGCTGCTCTATTGCTCGTCACGTTGACTCTGCTAGTTCTAATTTATGAAAGTTTTACTTCTCTTAGTTAAATGCTTCTTACAGATGATATTCTTAGGGAAGCTATTCTTCTGAGTGTTGTAAGCACGTGACTGTATATCAAATATACTACGTGAAAACGATAATATAAAGATATATTAGAATAATCCTTTTAATTCATTTCTTATCAAGAGAAATATTGGAGAAACACACAATAAGCAGAAGTTTTACTTTTAAGAATACATAATTAGTGGTATTTTCTATATTTCAAGATAAAAATTTTATGTGTATTTTGGAATATTTGTTGGAATATTTTATGTTATTTTCAATTAGATTTGTTATGAGAAAGAAAGATATTTTTCTTGTAAATATGTATTTTAAAATTATATATTCCTGATTCTGATTCAATAATTCTGTCATCTTTTTGGCAATAACATAATTCCAATCTCATAAATTATTGATATTAGCTGACAGAAAACAAATGTAGGTGATTATTGACATCCGCATTTGAACTAAATATTTCAAGTCTAAGATGTTTTTGTAAAAAGAGAGGATGGTTCTTGATCTATATATGGAGAATGTGATGGGTTTAGAAATATATCTTTCCCCTGGTGTGTTAAAATCTTTGATTAGTTAGCAAACTTACATGAAGTCTCGCACTATTTTAAAGGAAACCACATATCCAACTTTTAGAGATTATACCTTGTCACATGAACGAGTGAATTTTATCATGAATTATTATTCGTAAGTTTCATTAGTTAATACTTAATTGGTTCCATAAATTACCATTGATCTTACATATCGTGGTTCATCTTCAATTTCAAAATAAATGGATCGAAATTTTGGACACCATTCTTATCACTGGCTATGTATCAGCACACCACATCAGATAACTGTTTTCGTCACCTGCACCAAGTGCCAAAATCATTAGGCTTCTCCTGAGTATCTTTTGGATTACATGGGTCTCTCTAGGCAGGATCTCTTTAGCAATCCTCTTTTAGTCTTCGACTTCCTTACAGTCAATGAACTCGTGGATCTAGTCTGACTCCGTCAGACATGGAGGATAAGCAACAACAACAACAGATGACTGTTTCTTTTTTATTTAAAAATTTTTACTTTTTCTATTGTAAAAATACAAAATAGGCGGAAAATAGGCCTTTTCTCGTTCCACATTGATAGGGCATCATCCAAAATTTACTGCGATTTTTTTCACCAGTAAGGTTTGTCGTACCAGCTCTCAAAATATGAGATATCATGCGGACTGAATGTGAGGTTGACTGTGAAAATACATGCAAGTATCTGTTGGGAGAAAGTGAAATTATTTTATAAAATCCTAATAATTCTTTCGATAAACACCTTATGATATTTTCTACTTTAATTAGTGTAAGTAATTGTATCATTAATCAAACCTGTGTGCTCAGTTTTTGTATACCTTAATTGGGAAAGAAGATAACATTATAATGAAAATGTTATTGCCATTATGCATTTATAATGATATGAATAATGAAAATAACGAAAACATATTTTTTATAAAAATTACAAGCTTAAATTATTTTATTACCTTATTTTTATATTTACATTTTCATTGATTCCGATTATTAACAATAAAACATGATTAAATTCAATTGTTAGATTTTTTTCTATAATGCCCATTTCTATAAATGATTATTTTAATAATTAATGTACAGTAAGTATTCCCTCCTTTTTATGAACTTCTGATTTACGAAAATTCGATTTAATGAACTATATCAAATTCATTCTTCTTGCATGTTCTCATGCACGCTATGTTATTTGGGACTGCCATAAAGAATTAAATTTTTTAAAACCTCTTGCCAACTCATTTTTATGCAACATTTCTTTATACTTTTTTAGTATCTGATTTTTTAAATTTTCTTCTAATATATTTTTTTTATTTTTATGCTTGAGAATTTTAAATCATTTATTAGAGAAACGTAAATCCTTTGATTTGTGGATAACTAATACCATTGCTGATATTCTTATCATGGATTTTTTGAGAAATTCGCCATGAATTTCTAGGAATATCTCCTGGAACTCTTCTGGATACAAAATGTGACCGAATATCTCAGACTGCCTTGGCCAGATTCTCAAGTGGACATCTAAAATGTTTATCGTTTGAAGGTGGTACAAAAATGTATCCCACTTGTAAAAAATGCTGTGAACATCCAGCCTCACCGAATCATATTCTGGATTGCGCCGGACTTTCCCGGGAGGATTTATTCTCAAATCCCTTGCTAGTCATTGACTTTCTAACTGTCAACAATTTAATGGAGTTGATCTGACAACCTTTACAGACAATGTCAGACCTTTAAAGAGGATAAGCCAACAACAACATGAATTTCTCTGGTCTATCAGGTACATTTGTTAGAAGTGATCAATCTTAGAATCGCCTATTGAAATGGATATTCGAATGATGTTACAGAAAAATAAGATATCTTCATCATTTTAACATGCAAGTTTTATTAAAAAACAATTGTAACTGAAGAGAACCAAAAATATTAACCTGATGACTTGAGTGCAGATGCGTGAATAATCCATGGATTTCAACGAAGAAGCCCATTAATTCCCTGAAATTTCATTTCGTGACTTTTGAATAAGGATACAGATTTAATTGGTACGTAAGAAATATCAGACAATTAAATGATCGAGAACTTAACAAAAAGTATGAAAGAAATTCAAATGTTAAACAAGAGGAAAATAACATTTTTACCATCTACAACATATGCGGATGAATGAAAAAAAGCAGAAATTTCTTTGAACTAAATGACATGCATAGATTGAGATGCAGGCGATCAACGGACTCTACCTTTAGATAAAGGATTTGGAATACTCACGCATCTCCAAGTATCTCGTAATTTTGATAAACTGTGAAGTGACCAAGATCAAAGTCTGAGCTGGCACTCTAATCTTCACATCGACGCCACACCAGCGGAACGGTTTTGGACGTCACGTATGAACATGAGCACGTTTCCAACACAAGAAGCTACTCTGCCACTGGAGCTCGAGAAAAATGACAGTAACATGATTTTTACATGTTACTGTCATTTTTTCAGTAAATTCGAAAACTATTACTTTTAAAATATAGTTTCGAAACAGATAAACAAAGTTACTATTTTAACTAACTTTTCATGAATAAAATTAAGAGAGGATTTAAGAATTAAATTTTTTCGTGTTTCTTATTGTGCATACGAAATAATTTTTTCTAATAGCGCATTATTTATAATGATAGGGCGTTTTGATAAAATAATAAACACTTATTCTTCCAGTTTTTAAACATTTGATTGGAAAAACTATTTTATCTGTCCCTAGATTTTTGTAAAATTCTGTGTGTACCGTATTTAAGTACCATAAGTTTATTGTACCGTAATTTTCATAATAGTGTTTTATTAACATTTGTATTGATACCGACAATTGTAAATGCTACAAGTTCAATCCTGTTTTTGTGAAATGGACCGGGACCATAAAAATAAGGAATAAAAAAGTCGCACAAAAATTTAAAAAGTATTAAAAAGTTTATGCAACACAAATAAAAAATATTTTCAGGCGGTAGATCAGAATCACATAAAAAATGTCTGACGTAGAAAATAACTTCTTCTTCTTCTTAGAGCTGGGTTTGTATTATATTGTGCACCTCTGCTTTTATCAGCATTTTGTGCTATTAATCTCCAAACCCAATGTTTCTTAGTTCCAGTTGCTCGGGTCACCCACTTTATTAATAAAGTCCGATAACCCTTTCATGGAGTCTCGGTGCAACTCTCTAGTATCGATGATGCCTAAAGAAGTTAATCTAGGGAGGGCAAGGGCCTCGCATTTGTAAATGATATGCTTGGCCGTTTCCTCTTGCATATGACATTTCCTGCAGATAGGGTCTTGCTGAAACAGTCCCATTTTATGGTGGTGTTTCAAAGGCAATCTTTACTGATGATGGACAGATCATACTTTTACTACCTTCACCCTTATTGGAAGCTTGATTCTGGTCAGAGAGTCAGTCATGATAGCGATAGCTTCCTGACTTTCACCAGAAGAAGATGGTTTGGAGGTCATTTCTACCTCCTGTAAAGGATTCATTGCTGCCCCTTCACTAGATTGCCTCTGAGTTCCCTTGTCTTTTTCAGCAACGTCTACTTCAGAGGCTTCATCTGCAAATGCAGAAAGGTTAGTTGTTTCTTGTGTCTTCTGAGCCATAAGATAACAATTAATAAACCCAGGTAATGTAACAGTCCACCCAGCATTGTCTGAGTTATGGGCAAAGCAAAATAGCTCTAGAAGTTCGCCAGGCAACTAGAGGTTCCGTTAAGGCACCATTACCGCGGTGCCAAATAGCCCTAGGCATGGGTCGCATAACACCAGGGTTTACGGGAGCTGGTTCACGGCCTCTGATTCTATATTCAAGGCTATCCCGTCATTCCTACAGGACGTTCGGCGGTCCACCAGCTGCCGACGCGCCTAGTACCTGTTCAGGCCTCAGGTAGAAAATAACTTAAAATCATACGAAATAACTAGGAACTGTAATTTGTGAAACGAAACCAAGAGAATAGACTAGTTCATTCAGGATAGCAAAAACCAGGTAATTCTGAATTAAAGATAACTAAATAGCGCATGATAAATCGAGCAATGACAGACCACAAAAAAACAAGCTTGGTATGATTTGTTGCAAAAATAGTTTGTTTTGACAAAAATATGTATTTTAACAGTTGTTATCTATCTGCAATTTAGAAAAATTAAAATTTTTGTAAAAAGTTGATAAAACTGTTTTTAAAATATTAAAGTATAATTGAGGCACACATCAGTATAAATATTTTTTTTATTAAAAAAAATATTTTTCACCATCAATTATGGTTCTTAAATTAAAAATTCTACAGAAAATAAATGAATTCATATACAATATGCATTCAATGAAATGTAATTTGTGAGCATTTAAATCTTAAGCGTACTTATTTTTAAATCTGTTTTGCAATGACAGACTCTAAGCGGAATTTATGAGTTTATTAGAATTAAGAATGAGAACTTGCCAGGGAAAAGATTTATCAATGAAAATCGATGTCAAATATCGATACGACTGTCTAGGTGAATTAGAGTAATTTACCCACCTATTATATCCTGAGAGACCCTTAAAGTTCCTTAATTTGGTTTTAAATGATTGGCCTTCCACCTGCGAACATTCTGCTTGCATAATTAGATTTTCAGAGCACAGGGTTAACCTTACTTTATTAAGAGACTGTCTTTCTTGTATTCTGATAATCGATATTTTATGTTCGAAATATTCGTACTAAAGCAATTAGATACCTTTATATTTATTATATAAGAAAGGACACATTTAAACTTATAATTAAACATATATTCGTTCCCATATATATTTCTATGGAAATCCTTTTATATCACGTTTCCCTTTATTAGATTCAAATTAATTAGTAAATGTTTGATGCTGAATCTCTCAATATTAATGAATCTTCCTTCAATAGAGTTGTTAACATTCTCCGTTGAATAGTTTAACATTCTAAGTTGGTTGCGATTTCATTGTTTGAAAGTATTACCCATTACTATACTATCGTGCACTTAACTTACATAAAAAAATCTTTATTCCAAATTAAATAATAGTTATTTTTTTAAATTTATGATAAATATAAACTATTTGTGCAATAATTAAAACTAATAAATGATTTTCAAAAATAATTAATGAATTTCAAAATAGAGGGAGATCATAGTTAAACTGCAAATTTTAAAAAGCTGTAAAACAAGAACCAGTGGTCAGAAAGACCTGAAATTTCATCAGAATGTACTTCAAGCAGGGAGATTTTGCTTGGCGAGGGAAAAAGTAGAAAAAAGCGGCCAATAGATGGCGCTGCACAGGCGCCTGTAGATTAATTACATGAATTCTGACATGAACGATAATCAATTGTGACTGTAAGCTAACGTTAAACTGGTTGTGCTATTGTTAGTCAGGCAGATGTTGTGACACTCTTGGTGTAAAGCCTATTACCGCGACAAGGTGGTGCCACATCGAGTAGGAAAATATCGGTTTTTAATTGTCCTGCGGCCAAAAACTGTAGAAAAAGCAAACAAGAAATCGGTTTTTAACTGTCCTTAGTCTTCTTCAAGAACGTCAAATGATCCGGTCGCTTCAAATTTCTTAATCATCGCCTCCATAACTCTGACAGATATCGGACCATCTCCTTTCTTTAAACCCTTTAGTGTCCGGTATTTCCTTAATGCAGTTACAGCAAACTCACTGTTCTTATAATAAAGTTTGACAAGCAGAGCACGTTCCTTATCAGATATAGTCATGACGAGATCTTTACACGGAGATTTTCAGACGACAATTAACGAGAATTCAAGCTACTCAGCATTTTGTACCCGACGTTAATTTGCATATAACCACCTGTGCAGCGCCATCTATTGGCCACATTTTTTCTTAAATTCTTTGCACACGCCAAGCAAAATACCCCTGCTTGAAGTACATTCTGGTGAAATTTCAGGTTTTTCTGACCAGTGGTTCCTTTTTTCCAGCGTTTTTAAATTTTAAGTTTAATTATGATCTCCCTGTAAATTATATAGAATAATGCTTAAAATAAACTTACTATATTACATAAAAAATTATCTGATATAAATTGTAGCCGCAGTTTCACACTTCGGAATGATAATTCTTTTTATGGCATTTATTTTTGACTATTAAGTATTTAGATAGATAAACTCATGTAAGCGGGGATAAAAAGCTAATGTCTAGGGAAGGAACAAATCTTTCAGCTCCACCATGTAAATAAATGCTTGTCAGAAAGACAGTAATGACATTTTTATCTGAATAAATACATTAAATTCATAGTTATGCATATTAGTAAATTATAAAAACATAAATTGTAGTAAGTAGAAGAAAAAATGACTTAAATTAAACATAGTTTTACTATTCTTTTATCACTTCAGGAACATTCTTATTTTTTTCACAGAAGACGAAATATTTTAAATTACGTAAACCGTAATTTCTATTCAGCCCGTAATTATCAGAGAAAATTATTCTAGAAACTGGAAACTTCACATTGCAAAATTCCTAAATAAAAAATGACTATAACTGAAAACATATTTTTTAACATAGGCATATACCTTAAAAAAGAGTTGATAGGACACTGTTATGTTAATATTCACGATATGAACATACATTAAAGCAATGTAAAAAATAATTCCATTTTACTTCATGAGTAGAATTCACATGAAGTTTATAAAACCCATGTTAATCTTATTTTGAGAGACTGAATTCGACAATTTATGGTACAAATAAATTCCCTTCTTATTACCACTTCAAAGCAGCACTTTAGCAAAATTATCTTTGACAACCACCTTTTCCAGTATACCATAATATCACCGAACTTTATCATTACGTGGAATACTGAGATTCAGTGTGCTAATCTTCCATTCAACAACTTGTGAGTTTGAATTCCACCTCAGAACAATTTTTTTCCAACGGCAGGCACACTTGAGTGACGAACCCTATGCCAGAACAAGGTCAGTAACTGCTACTCATCTGTCGTTACCCAGCGAGCACCTGTGAACCCAAGTCACAGAGGCACGAGTAGCGTTGCCCGCGCCATACCACCACAAACCCGTTTATAGGGTGGGCCACATTCATACAACAACACGAAAGAAAGGACAGAGAGAACAGAGAAGGAAAGAAACATCCATGCCCGAACTGGGATTCGAACCCGGGACCCACAGCTCAGGAGTCAGCAGCGCTAACCACTCAGCCATCGGTCGGCCCTCAGAACAAATATATATATTGATTCTGTTTAAATAGAGGTCCAGTGGCTCAGTAGCTTCACGTTAAGATCAGCAAAGAAAAGCATCATTTGCCGTGGGCAGTGATTGGGATGGTGACCACATTTATTCCTTTACTGTGTTGCTAGAGTTCTGTGGGTTGGTTACGTTAGTATGTGACGTCCAAAACCTTTTCCGCTGGTGTGGCGTGGATGTGGAAAGGAGGGTGACAGCTCAGGTGTGACCTCATCACCTGTCCGTGGTTAAAAATATCTAGGTGATGGGCGAGTATTCCAAACACGTTAAACTAAAGGTACAGTCAGAGTCTCGCCTACTCCGTTATGTGTAAAATTTAATGCTTAATTGTATCCCCCGATCAAGTTACTTTTTGTCTTCAAAAGTAATCATAGTAATTACCATTAACCCCTTGACCGTCTGGGGTTCAGTGAAGAAAGTGCTTCATTTTTGCTTCGCGGTGGCAACATAGTTTTGGCTTTCACTGCAATGCAAGTTTTTCCCCTTTTAGAACTTGTCAAGAATACAAAAGCCTCTAACTCTTGATGAGGCGTATTTCCGTTTTACCCTGGACCACCTCACAATAATCACATTCTAATCACTTGCAGTGGGGAAAGACCATCAATCGTTGACAGTTGAAGAAACCCACGTGTGCTAGTAGTTTTCTTTGTAAATGTTCTGCTTGAAAATTTCTTCCAGTCTCTATTATAATTTTTTAATTACAATAAATATAAATTTTATTTGATTATTTTGAAAATTATTATCAATAAATTTAATTTACTTCTACGCAGTTTTTATATTTAAAATTCTTAAATAAAAATATACATATGATAGCTAACTCAATGAATATCATATTATCACAATTTTAAAATGAAATTTTGCTATATATATATATATATATATATATATATATATATATATATATATATATATATATATATATATATATATATATATATATATATATATATATATATATATATATATATATATATAAAATCATTTCTTTTAATTAAAAATCAGAATCTTTTTTAATTTAATTTCCCAAATAGTTAAAATTGTAATGATTTAAATAGCTATTAAAACGCATTTATTTGCAATTTAATTGTTTTAATTATTGTCGATACTTTTCAAAGTCAACACTATTTTCTAAAATCAAATAATTTTCAAAATTATTGAAAGAAACAGCTCTGTTGCTTTATATACAAATTGAAGAGTTTCGGCAAAATTTTAATATTGCTTAAAAAAAAGCTAACTTAATTGCTTATTAATATACTTCAGAGTATATTGTAAACTATTCACTTCAGATGAAATTTTGTAAATTTTTTATTTGAATATAAATTTTACATTCAAAATTTTTTTAATATAATTTGAAGTTAGGGAATTATTTAAGCTTTTAATTTTTTTACGTGTTAAAATAACATGTACTAAAATACATATTAAATTCTTTGTACAGGAAGATTTCTGTTTCTAACTATGCAAGAAATATCTTTCGATATAAGATTCATGTTGTGATTAGATATCTTTTATATTTCTTAAATTGTTTTGCACAAATATTAAAATGTTGTATCTCACGCTAAAATTTTTAGAAGGAGAATAAAAGCAAGGAAATCTTAATGCTATTATTTCAATAGTATTCTAATAATTGAATATTTAATATAAAAGATGTCAACATAACATTTTTTCAAATATTCAAATTAGTCCTGCATTAAATATTTTCCATTCACTGAACTAAAACTGCTTTGACATGCAAATCATTAACAGTGACAAATTTAGCGAACTATTTTTTTTAAATACTTTAGTGAAATAAGAATGTGATTTTCTTCTTTTGATGGTTATAAAATGAAAATATTTATCTCTCTCTCTCTCTCTCTCTCTGGTTTTCATTAAATTAAACAAATATTTGTAAATAGTTTTTATTAAAGAAGTAATTATTAACAAAATTTATTTTTAAAAGTAAATTCATTAACCAGAAATGAATACTTTATCTAATTTCGACAGCATTAATTTTGCATTAAAGTTAACCCATTAGAAATACGTATCCTTATTATTTTACCACAAAGATAAAATGTATTTCTTATGTTAAAACATCTTACTGAAGGTTGAATTATTTAGCTTTATATTAGAATTAAATCACATTGAAGTTTGTTTTCGTGTGTTTTCACGAAAGTAATAAAAAAGTCATAACTTACAGTACTTATTTGAAATAATCTGTCTCGAGAATATAAGCGTATAAACTTTAGTGCAATTGTGCAATTCTGTTAGATATTGAAGTATATAAAAAACAAAGCATAACACTTAAAATATATTCATCAAATTAGTAAATCAAAATATATCTTTTACATGCTAAAGGAAATTTCCTATTTTCCGGAGTTTGTAAAAAACATAAACTTCTATTCAATGATTTTAAATTATATTTACGAAATATTAGTTTAACATATTCTTAATTTTATAAAAAAAATTTATAAAATAATTTTGAACCTCATAATTAAAGAATTAAACAGTTTAACATATTATCTGCTGTTTTCCTTATACGGAATAATGATTATTATTACTGAATTCAAAATTTTTTTAAATAGTTAAATTGATCATTAGAGTTTATGGTGAAATCATATTATAATGTCTCTGAAATAGATATGCATTTCTTAAACAAATATTTAAGGGAATATTTCTCGTAATTTTTCCAAAATTCGGAATTCTTGATGTATTTTAATATCATTTGCCGCTCCTACACCAAAATGTGAATTTAGTGAAAGTTTGAATCAAAATTAAAGTTTTCTTGCTGAAAATAATAGCTTCTTTGTAAAGTTATAGGCCTTAATCGTAACGGATTAATATATTTTTATGTGGAATGAAGAGTAACACTATTTCCATTATAAAATTCAAAAATATTTATATAGTAGAATTTATTCCTCCAATTTTTGTAATTACTTTGTGATCTTAATATTTTAAACAATGGTTGAAATATGTGTACTGAAATTTTGAAGGGTATGAAGATATCAAAATTACCATGATTGATGGTATTGACAAATTTGAGGAACTTGGGAAATTTCAAATTCCGTGGGAAACCGATGAATTTAAATTGAAAACAAATGTAATACTGGTATAGTGGATGCACATTTCCAATCAATTTATTTTGAAAACATCTGTCTAATGATATATTCCATGTGAGCGTGTCAATAAATCGCCTTCAGATGGCCACAAAAAATTATTGAAATGTCATACTTTCACCTTGCCATTCTTGTTTGCGAATATATATATATATATATATATATATATATATATATATATATATATATATATATATATATATATATATATATATATATATTATATATATATATATATGTAATGTATATATATATATATATATATATATATATATAGGAGTGCGGTTTAATTTATACCTTCACTCTCAGAAGCTAAATTCTAGTAGTTAGTTGCATCTGTGAAAATATATATTACCGTTTTACAAACATTATGTCTGATTCAAGCAAAGAAGAAGAATTTTATTTTTATGAAGAAGATTATTCTTCGGACACGGGATAGTGAATTTGATGATCTTTCTGGGGCTCGTAATTGGCACACAGTTGACAGTTCAGCTGCGATAGCTCCACCAGCATTTCCATTTACAAATAAAACAGAAATCAACATATCTATAGTGGATTCTTCAAATCCACTGCAGTATTTTCGCTATTTTTTTTAATAACGAAATTTTAGAATTCATAATTTTCAATACTAATGAATACGCTAAGTTATGTATTGAAAGTAATGAACTAAGCCCAAGTTCTCGTTCAGCTCAGTGGGAAAATATAAATAAAGAAGAATTGCTGGTTTTTCTTGTGTGCGTTTATCATTAACATGGGTATTGTTCAAAAACCCAAAAAAGAAATGTACTGGTCAAAAAATACCTTGGTTGATACACCATATATATATATATATATATATATATATATATATATATATATATATATATATATATATATATATATATATATATATAATATGTATTATACAAAGTAACTAAATAATGTTATTTATTTAAAAACTTGATTAAAAATGTAATGAAAATTAGTATTATATATATTTTTTATAAATCGCAATAATTAGAGTCTTCAACTATGAAAATCTAAAATAGGAATAAATATAGAAAAGTAAAACTGTTGCTTTCTTGAAATACTTTCGATTTCCGCTCACATTAGTTAAATCAACCATGACCGTTCAGTGAGTAAGCTCCCAAGCCACGATTTCACGGCAATCCATCAATTCGGGGGTTGAATTTAAAGCACTGCAGTGAAGCCAGTTGCCCCTACTAAGGGGCTAGGGATAGTCGGAAAATGCACAGAAATTTTTGCCCGAGTGTACTCGGGATAGCCGGTTAAAGGCTTAAACAAATTCTATTGCATACAAAAATGATACGGTATCATTCTATATAAATAAAGTCCCTATTCCCTGTGTCCACAGAAAATTTCAATCCGGTATTGACTTGGGAATGCAAGCAAAATATGGAATGGAACTTACATGATTTGGTCTCTAGCTAACTTAAACATAGTCTTTGTTTCATTTTAGAAATTTGATCAGAGCGTTGATAATTAATTCCAGCTGGAGATAATGTTGGTATAAAATTACTTGGGGTTAACTTTGCCGTGTTGCAATTAATTTAAATGATATATTTCCATTCTGGTGTGGTGACTCATCGCGAATTTTCTAAAAAATTGATGTGACTCATCACATTTCTTTTCTGAGAAATTCTTGGCCTTTTTACAAAACACTGAAGATTGGGAAGTGAAGCTAAAAACTTGTCTGTCAAATTTCTGTGCCAATGGTATTAATTTCATGAAAAGTACCCAAACAATCAGCACACTCTGTAGGCGTGGTTTATACATTCTCTCAGTGAGATCTGAACCGAACACAGAACACTTGCTCTGTAAATCTAATGCTAACAGGACGCGCTGTTTCAGTCTTCCTAAATCTCCTTGTTTCTATGTAAGTTGTGTTGTTTGCAATAAATGTTATTTATTTTTAAAAAATGCCTTCTAAGAAAGTTAAACGTCAACTAACTTACACCCTACTGGTATAGTGGAACAGAGGCTTATGCTTCATGTTTATTTTCTAAAATTGTAATCTAAGAGTAATGATTGGGAATCAAAAAAAATATCGAAGGCATAGAATCTGAAAAAAAAAATTACTGCCCCACTTGTGATTTTTTTCTGAAAATATAATCTTATCTACCATTTTTGAATTTTTAGAAAGTGTTATTGGAAACATTACAGTGTATCTGTTTACGCTTTTTCCAACATGTCACAGATCAAAAATGCATTTCACCATGTAATGCATCTCCGACGTCACTACTGAATCGCTTCATATCTTCTTGTAATTTTTAAATTGCAAGTAGAGTCAATAATTTAAATTTCATTCTCAATTGTGTTATTTTTCGAATTCAAAAGTAATTAACGATAAACTTCTAGCACATACAAAAATGATATGGAGTCAATCTAAATAAATAAAATCCCTATTCTCTGTGTCCTTTTTGTTTAATCTGATGCTGACTTCAGAATGCCTGCAAAAAGTGGAAAGAAGCTTAAATTAATTGAGTTCTAGCTAATTTAAAGCACAGTTTATGCTTTGTTTGTGTGGGATCTTTGAACACAGAACTGTTAATTAATTCTAGGTGGATTTAATGATGATATAAAATCATTGTGAACTTATTTTTAGCCAACATATAACTAATTTAAATATAATTTTTCTGTTTTGTAACATTGATTTCGCTAAGAATAGAAGTATAGGTTTCTTTTTTCTTTTAAAAATTGTAATCTAAGTATAATCATTGAGAGTATAGAAAAAATATGGAAGTCATACCAAAAAAAATTTACATATTCTTCTAATTTTTTTATTAAAAAATAAACATATGTGCCATTTTCCATTATTTAGTAAAGATTATTAGACCAATTACAGCGCATGTGTTTATGCTTTCCCCATCATGTCCTGGATTGAAAATGTCTTCCAACATGGTTGAAAGATGTCCAACTTCAATACTTAAACGCTTCTTAACAGAAGGGAAGCCGCAAGCCCTTTCTAGTGGTCAGAGTCCCTGACTACGGATAGGGAGGCCCTGGGTTCAAATTCTTGTTCGGGCATGGATGTACTATCTCTCTGTGTCTATCCTGTCTTTGTCCTTTCTGTGTATGAATGAGGTGGGAATGGTTGCCTACCCTATAAACGGGTCTCTATGGCATGTGTGTACTGAAGAAATCGGACTCCACACCAAAATAGGGTTCAGTTGGAGCACCGCAAATTGCAGGCCTATCTGGCACACGACAACAGCAACAAAAGGGAACATTTTAGCATTCCATAAATCACTCAGTTAAAATTTATTTGATCTACATGAAAAATATTTTCCTATCGTTGTCTTGTGCCAGCTAGGCTGGCAATATGGAGTGCGCTGCTCCACTTTTCTAACTGAACTGTAATTTGGTAAGCAGTCCGACTACCTCAGTACGCACATGCCACAAGTACCCGTTGATAGGGTAGGCCACCATTCACAACCGATTCATACTAGGAAAAATCAAAGACAAGAGAGAAAGAAATTACATCCATGTCCGAAAAAGATTCGAACCTTGGACCTGCCTATACGCATCCGGACCACTAGACAAAGTGGTCAATCATAAAACACTAAACTCACGTAACACACATAAAACCTTCCAATCGTAAAACAACTATATGGAAAAAGTTAATAATTAGTAAACATAATTAAAATAATTTATTATTTTTGCTTATTTGACTTCTCATAAGGATTCACAGCCAATGTAACCTGGGCAAATAAGGCCCACTTGTTATAGAAGAAAGCAAGTGGAGAGACATGTATTTCATGTTTCAGTGTAAACTTCCTTTCGATATTTTGTGAAGAATTAAGGACTTAACAAAATTCGTTTTTTAAAGACAAATCATGTGCAAGTTTCGTGATAACATAAACAGCAACGAGAGGTACTTTTCCTTCGAAATATAAACGCTCTTCTTTTTTTCCATCCCCTTACCGCTTAAAATAAATTGAAAAAGCTTATGGAGGAATTATTTATCTTCAGTTATGGAGCTCGGGAGCAATAAAGCGTCTGGATGGCCCGCTTAATAGCTGCCGGCCCGTGGAAAGCGTTTCTTTAAGGGCTTATGCTTTCTCGAGCACAAAATAAATTTACAATTGTTGCGAAGAAACATTCGCATGGCATTAACTTCTGTTTTTTGTTTTAATTTCAATGTTTTATTTCCGCGTTTATTTTTTTCCATGCGTGTTTAAGTTAAAAAAAATAGGACCTAAAAATGTCTGAGAAAACCTTATTTCTATACAATTTAGTCTTATGTCTGAAGAAAGAAACTAAGCAAAATTATTTTATTAAGTAAGGCATATTAAAATATATGCATATTTTTTTATCATATGTAGTTAAGTAAAATATATAATACAGTAAATAATCAGAGTAAATTCCACACAAATATTTTTCAACTTACATTAACCAATGAATACTGTTTCCCTATCGCGAATTTTATCATGTTAAATACACATTTAAAGTGAGGCAGTGGTAGCTTAGTGGTTAGGTTATCGGCCTTTCGTGTGGAAGGGTGGAGTTCGATTCCCAATGCCACCAAAGATCCACCGAGTACATGCGATATACGTGATATTAAATCTCTGTAATCGGCTGTGCTCGGTTGTTGAGCAGTTAACGAGGATGTAACAGTCTGAAGTAAATTTCCTCACGCTTCAGATCTAAGTGGAAGTTGAGGAAGTGGATCCTCTGGTGGTGCCATCTATCGGAGGAGTTGAGAGCAAAGCCTTTCTTTCACCTTCGTGGTGCTTTGGTTAAACGAAAGACGTATGCTATTCTAACTTAAATTCGCATAGCCAATAGGATAACAAGCTTTTCATGTCAAAATTTTATTAGTAACAACGAGATATTTAGCGTGAGTTTAAAATTGTCGACATACATTTCATTCTAAAAATATCATAAATGCTCAAAGACACGTTTGTTGTCATTACCTTTTTCTTTCATAGTACTTAAGAAATACCAAAAGTAGCCTTGAAATTCCATGGATTAATTTCGAAGTAATTATTTTTCTGTTTTTATTCATGAAAAGATGATTTGTCACTGTTTGTGATTTGATTTATACAACTGTTAATTGATTCGGTATTTTGAATTAGATTATATTTACATAGAGCATACTGTTACAAAACATGTAAATAGTGTAAATAATTCTATGAATATTTTACATTTTTGTTTAACTCTGATTTATTTGTTATTTAATAAATTTTAAATTTAATAATTATTATCTAAACAATGTTCATTTCGTGAAAATAGTTGTTTTATGAGAAGTAAATATGTGAGACATAAGACAGGCAACAATTGGCAACTAAAAATAAATTAACATTCTCGAAGCTTTAAATGAATAAGATCAATAGAAGACAAAGTTACCATAGCTTTACTATAGAGTGGCTCCGAATACTTCCAGAGAATACATCGAAGATATATATAGTCCAACCTCAGCTATGCAATTAGGGGATTCAGAGCTACACAAGAAGGCATTTAGCTATTCTGTATTTCAGAAACTGTGTAGATTTTAGCTTTAATAAAAACTATCATCCTGCGTCAATTCAAATAATAGCGACTGAAATAATTGCAAATAAAGATTTCCTTAAAAAAATCTTCTTTGTTTCTTGATCACCATATCCACCTTGCCATTAAGAAAACAGTAACAGCATTTAAAATTTGAAATATGCAAACAAGTTGCTGCCTTTATAGAAACTACTAAATATTAATCAGAATATAAAATATGTGTGTGTACCGTATATAAATTCTAAAATCATTATTCAACTTATATTAACAAAGAAAAATTGATACATATATATATATATATATATATATATATATATATATATATATATATATATATATATATATATATATATATATATATATATATATATATATATCGGTTCTGCAATATAACTTTAGAAATTAAATTAAAAATGAATCAAATTGTATTAAAAATGAATCAAAGTAATAAAAATAATAATAAGTAATAATTAGTAATTAAAAATGAATCAAAGTATTTGTAAAGAAAAAAACAAGGAATCCATTCTCTGGTCATCGAAAAATATGAAAAATTGGTTTTTATATAAATCCATCTCTGAAATAAAAAACTAACTGATAAGTTTGCTTGATTTTGCATCAACAAAAGACAGCTAAGAATCGTTTTAAGTATAATCTTTATATTAAATGTGTGTATTTATTATACAGTCCGTACTATATTTTTTCTAATACTATCTTGCCTATAAACAAAGCCGTTTAGTAAAAAAAAATTTTAATTTTGCCACCTATTTTTCTTTTTTACGAACAATCCATATATCCATACTCCAAAATATTTTATGGTCCTTACGAGTTTGAAAGGAAAAAGCTTGTTGTTTAATGTATTTGTTTTCCTGTCATTTGACATTTTCTGTATTTGAAAGTACTTTTGTAAATTTAAACCTTTATATACATTTTTAGAAACTTTGATATACTCTTAGAAACACAGTAATGTGCATTAAAAACCTAACATCATCTTAAAAATCTAAAAGTTAAGATGTTTGATTTTTATTATCATAATAATCAAACCTCCCAAGTAATCATTCAAATCCACTCTTTTCATAATTAACAATGCAATTAAAAATAAAAAAACTCATTTTGAACCGCCTTTTAATACCCAGAGGAGTTCATTTCCACCCCCACTCATTCATAGAGCAGAAAAGTTCCGGGATTCATTAACCTGTTCACCCTCAGAAGTTTCAATTTGCTTCTCCAAGGGTAAACAGTTCCTCAAGATTCTTCCCCACGAACATCATTAAAAAGGTGCCAGGCAGACTAACGATGCGACTTAATCGATAGTTGTTGCAGCCGTCATGTATCGATTGTTTATTAATCGACCACTTAACGATATGTGGAGCGTTATGCGTTTCAGAGGACTTGATGATCGCCAACGTGTTTGATTCCACATTGATTGCTATTTCGTAATTTTCTTTGACTGAAGTAAAAGGAGCTCAACTAATAAAAATAAGAAAATATTTAAGAGCGTATGAAACTTTCATATGTTGAATTTTTTATTTGCGCTGAAAAATTGGGAAATAAAAATAACTTTTAATATTTTTTTTTCCATTGTATAATTTTAAGCAATTTTTTGGAAAATGCTGTGTAAATAGCAGCAATATTATACTCAATACGGTAACAACTACGTTACCGATGAATTATAAATAAGAGTGTTGTATTCTGCTAAAAAAAGAAGATAATATTACAGTACTTAAAAACCTACCTGGGGCTTCAGCACCTACCAGGGGCGTTGGCAGGTGGTGGAAATCCGAATGCCCTGTAAAAATGACAGGATAGCCTTGAATATAGAATCAGAGGCCACGAACCAGCTCCCGTAAACCCTGGTGTTATGCGACCCGTGCCTAGGGTTATTTGGCACCACGGTAATGGTGTCTAAACAGAGCCTCTAGTTGCCTGGCGAACTTCTAGAGTAATTTGCCTTGCCAAGTAACTCAGGCAATTTTGGGTGGATTATCATATTACCTGAGCTTGTTAATTGTTATCTTGTGGCTGAAAAGACACAAGAAATAACAAACCTCTCTGCATTTGCAGGTGAAGCCTCTGAAGTAGACCTTGCTGAAAAAGACAAGGGAACTCAGAGGCAATCTAGTGAAGGGGCAGCAATGAATCCTTCACAGGAGGTAGAAATGATCTCCAAACCATCTTCTTCTGGTGAAAGTCAGGAAGCTATGGCTAGCATGACTGACTCTCTGACTGGAATCATTTGTAAATCATCAGTGAGTATTACCTCTGAAATTCTAAGATGCTCTAGGCAGAAGATACGTTAAGTCGTAGGTTTCATAACTGGGCACTACTATTTCAGAATACATCCCCATAAAATGGGACTGTTTCAGCAAGACCCTATCTGTAGGAAATGTCATACGCAAGAGGAAATGGCCAAGCATATCATTTACGAATGCGAGGCTCTTGCCCTCCCTAGATTAATTTCTTTAGGCATTATCCATACTAGAGACTCCATTAAAGGGTTATCGGACTTTATTAATAAAGTGGGTGACCCGAGTAACTGGAACTAGGAAACATTGGGTTTGGAGTTAATGGTACAAAGTGCTGATTAAAGCAGAGGTGCCAATGATATGCAAACCCAACCTTAAGAAGAAGAATCAGAAACCTAACTCCATTTAATGGGCCACCCACATTCTAAGTCTTCAAAAAGCTTTGTATTCCTGATTGTTGCACCAGCACGCTTCCCTGCACCTAGTATTGAATTTGGCCCTTTCTGTTAGATAGAAGCATCTGGGTGGAGTCCTCTTGATTTTGAAGGAAGCGCCAAGCAGAGAACCCCCAAAACTTGGACTGCCACCACCAGGGGTATCGTTTCACTTGGAGGACATTGTGACCACACCCAATTTAATAGTGCCACAGTTGTCACTAGCGAACACGATTGATCGTCTGTTGTGTCGGGATTTGAATCCACTCCCCCCAAACCGATAACGAGAAACAACACCTTCATCAACAAGGCCACAGTCGCTATTTTTACACATCGTAATTTTTCATTGAGGTCTTGGTGCGTGCTTTTTGCCTGAAGGCCCGTGACAGCTGACTCTAAACTTATCCTTAATATATATCTTTATCATCGATATATTTGCCGTTACTTCTAAGAGGAAAATAAATTTTCTAAGGGGTGAATATTTAACGTTGGCTAATTTTCGAAATCAAATGCATTTACATGTTTGAAAAAATCTTTAATTTTTTTTAAATCATACAAACACTTAATACCTATAACTGAAACTCGATGCTTCTATTTCGTTTTGAAGTCGGTATGAAAATACCAGTAAATATGCTATTATTTATATTATAATTTAAATTATAATATTTTATTGAAATATAACTATTATTTATATTATAATATAAATATTCTCAAACTATTTATAATTATCTAAGAAACATTTCAATATTAATCCAAATATTTTATAACTAATCAAAAATTGAGACGATGGTGGCCTGATTGATGAGGGCTTGTGTTTAAGTTATTGGAGTAAAGTCGGAAGGTAATTGAGTTGGAATCTCGATCCAACCAAAGATGCGTCGTGTTCGCTCATGAGGGCTGGGGCACGTTAAATAAGTTGTAGTAGCAATGTCATCCATGTGAAATGATACCTTTGGAAGTGTGAAGCCAAATCTGGAGGTCTTCTGTTCGGTCCTTGCTACTGAAGTATAAGAATCCATCCACTTTCGGGACATGTGGCACACTCCATATAAAGTGCTATCTGTCCACTCACTGTAATGCTGTAATGAGGAAACCCTAGTAGTTAGGCGGTATACATAAAACACATGTCAAAATTATGCTTACATGTGACTTAGATTGTCTCGTGAATGGATATCACTAATTCATCTTAAACATTAAAGATTTTTTGACACTGAAGAAAAATATTATATTTTGTTTATTTTTTGTTTCGGTCGCAAAAAGGAAAACGAGATGAAAAAAATCTGATTTCAGTTTTCAATAAGAATAATCTTTCAAGTCAGAGAAAATCCAAACTTTTATAGTTTTAAATAAATCAACAAATTAAAATGTAGTAAACTAACTTTTATTTGTATTGGAAAAAATTTAATCGAACTGAAAACTTTAGCTGATACAAAAAAAAAAAAAAATTACACATTTCTCCAAATGTTAACAAATTACAAAGGCACTACATTACGAGAAATTTGATTTTTGCAACTGATTTTATTTATTTAATTTTTGACTACTGATATATTATGCTATTACATTTGAAATATTAATAATTTTGGAAAAAAATTGAATAAAATGCATAATAATGGAAAAAAAATTGAAATACTCTGATGCAAAAAACAATATTTTTATATTTTGTTAATTGCATTGTGTGAAAATCAGTGAAATTGTAGTAAGTATGTAGAATTTTGTTTTATGTTTATTATTTTAATTAAATAATATTGTATAGTTTTTAATATCTTAAAATAATTTATTTTTCTTCACTTTCAAAAGCCATGTATGCGGCTTTTTTAATATTGTCTTTAAAAATGGCATATTCCTTCTTCCAAAAAATATTCATCTACATTGCAATCTCTTTTATTATACAGAGAAATATTTCTGAATGTTTCCTAAGAGAAATCCAAATTCACAAACAAGGTTTAAAATTGTTAAAGAAAAATCAGTTTGTTCGTTAATAAAATTATATGCCTTTAAATATCATCAAAGTACATTAAAATTATGGAAATCATTAAACGGTAAAGAATTTTGTTTAAGGAGTAACTAATTCAAAACATTTTTACAATAATTTATATAAAAGTAAATAATGCGTGAAAAGGAAAATAAATCAATTCTAAAATAAATAGTATGGCTTTTTTGATTGCCGTAGCCATTATTTCTTAGCAAAAACGATAAAAAAATTAAATACAAAAGTTGAATTGATGTAATTGTTTAAAGTTTAATCAGTTCAACTATAATACTTTTTCTTTTATAACTTTTCACGGACATTATTTCACTTTGATTGAGAAATTAGTTTTCTTCATTTGATTTACTAAACTATGGGAATAAAAGAGAATGAAACAGGTGAGCGAAAATATGTTGGTTGTTTTTGTAAATTTATAGCTGCAAGTTTTATTCTTGACTTGAAATTATGGCAACCGAAATGTCTTATTTTCAAAAAATTGTAGCAACAGTGCGTGTGAAAAATAGGGTAAAAGAATCATAAAACGCGAGTCATTTTGATGTTATGTCAGAAACGATGTCAGATTGTAACTCCATTTCACTTCCTTTTTGCTTTTCAATTTTATATACTATGCTGCTGAGCGTGTGGTAAAAAATTTAATTTTTTTAAAGGAGAAGAGCGTGTGAAAAAAAACTTAATGTTTCTATACTTTACAGTATTTTATTTAGTTCACTCAAGATAATTACATGAATTAAATAAATATATTTAAACATTCATTCGTTTCCGCTATTAAATGTTTCTACGTATTGTTTTTTTCTACATTAAACGTGTCTATTAAAAATATCACATATATATAAATACTATTTAAAAATTAGAATTTCATTTATGGATTTCTTAAATTGATTAAATAACAAAGGCTAGTTTTTATAAAAATAATATATATATATATATATATATATATATATATATATATATATATATATTAATAGTTTCTAGCTTCTGTTGTTTAATATTATTTCTGCAATGCTTGTAATATATTGTTATAGATGTTTAATAAATAATATTTTACGTGCATTATGATATTTTTGATTATATAACAATTATTAACTGATTATTAGAAAATAAAAAAATATATAATTTGATACCAGAACCGTTATATCTTTAAATCAAGTTAATTATGATAAACCTAACAAACAATGCATTGTGCTCATAATATTTGGGCAAAGTTTGGAATGAGAGCCGTGATCAACACAACTATCGGAAAAGTAGTTAAATTAAAACCTTAATCCTCGCAAAATTTTTTAATAATTTAAAAAAGAATTACTACATTGACGTAGGATAAATTTAATTAATAGGCACACAACAGAACGAAAAACACCAAATACAAAAATTAGCACTTACGAGTATGCAAGATTGCACTTCATGCATGGTAAGTGCAGCTCTTAAAATTATTAGCATTATTTAGACAAAACAACGCAATTCATACTCAGCATGATTAGTTTTCTGAAACCTATTCAATGTTTAGTCGTTAATGTTTGCTATCTATGTAAATAAAAATCTTGTTCTATTTATCCTGATTTTAATTTTTATTCGGAACTTGACTTGAAAACTATAACGGAACGAAACCTACATGAAAATGTTGAATCATTTTTAAATTTCGGAAATGAATCTATGACTCATTCCCAAATTTTGGTTTAAAGCTCTTATCATTCATTGAAACTGTTCATTGAAGCTCCCTATAAAGTACCTGTAATGCCACGATGCACCGTAAAATAACAGTGTAGCACGGGTTTTTTTTCCTTTTTTAAAAATTTTTCTCTATTTGTAGTGAAAATATATCGACAGAATTGGATCTCCTGCTTTTTCCACTCTCTCACATTGTAAGGCTTCCTTAAAAATAATATTTGCTTAGTGCATCCATTTCTGAAATATTATTCTTTTCCCTTTGCAATTTCTCTGTTTTTCCCTTCAGGCCGATGGTCAGAAATGCATTAAAAATGTGTGAATGGAGTCTTGAATTCTCAGTGTTTAATAACTTTGTACCTAAAGAGAATTTTTAAGTGTCCCATCTCTTATCCGCATTTTTTTACTGATATATACCTGAACGCTCCTTTCTTAATCCAAAAAACATGCCTTTAACATTTTTAAGTCTGTATTAAGTAACAAAGATTAAGTGTTTTATAATATATATATATATATATATATATATATATATATATATATAAGATAAAACATGAAGAATATTGAAACCAGAAATATGAAATTGGAAAAATACTAAAATATATGATGCATAAAAACAAGAAGAAGGCATAGGGACCACGTCTTCATCAGGAGGGAGATGTCCGGCTATGCAAAATGAACACTCTTTTCTGACATGCTCGAAGGACAATGTCTTTGCATAGCCGGACATCTCCCTCCTGATGAAGACGTGGTCCCTATGCCTTCTTCTTGTTTTTATGCATCATATATTTTAGTATTTTTCCAATTTCATATTTCTGGTTTCAATATTCTTCATGTTTTATCTTATTTATACAGGCAAATCTTCCTTTAGCTGCTTTTGCGCTTGCTAGATTTGCTATAATGTATTGTAGTTTCTACATTATATTTTCAGTATTGTAGTATTTATTACTTTATATTTATATATATTCTTTTGCTTTATATAATATATATATATATATATATATATATATATATATATATATATATATATATATATATATATATATATATATATATATATATATATATATATATATATATATATATATATATATATATATATATATATATATATACATATATATATATATGTATGTATGTATATATATATAGCTTTAAAAACAGGACATTTTGTTAATTTTAATGGCAACTTTTCCCATAATATTAGGTACACGCTTTCTACAGAAACTACTGATTGCTTATTATAAATAAGATGTTTTTTATTATTTCCTTAGCCCAAATGCTACATAAAACTCCATGAAGCTTTCCTCTGCGTGACACTTTGTGTATATTATTTGTGTAAGAGTAACATCGGTTTCCCGTTTTTAAAGTTGGTCATTCGTATGACTCTAGTAGTTTTATAACGTAGTTTACACACACACACACACACACAAGTCCTACATTGCCCTCCCTTGTTTCCTGGCCGAGAGGCCTGGGATGCGAAGCTTATGTCCCGAATTAGATAATCAGCCTAATGCGAAACCCCTGCAGTGTTTAGTTCCCAAGCATGCTTGGTACTCAGTTTATTGACCCACTGAAGGGATGAAAGGCTGAGTCGACCTTACTCATCTCGCGGATCGATGAGGCCTGTGCCTTCGGAGCTTGAAATGCTACCGTTAAACCACCAAATTTCTAAACTATTTAATTTCTTACTGTTGAAATAGCCGAGCTGGCAACCGAATGGTTAGCGCTCCTGCCTTCGATTCAACAGTTCGTGGGTTCGAATCCCACCCAGGGCATGGATGTTTGTAGTGGTTCAGAATCCACTTTAAGCCGTTGGTCCCAGTCTGATTAGCCTTCGTGTGCAAAAGAATGACCGTTAAACGACAAACAAACCAAATTACTGTTAAAATAGCAAATTATCTTAAAATTTGATGAAATTTTCATATATTAAAGAAAAAATTGCTTAATCGCACAAATAAATTATCATACACGAACATATTTGAATGTATTTGTTTTTTTATTTAAAAAAAAAAATTTGTGCACTCTGTGGCGAACGTCGTTTTGGTTTTTCTGATGCCCAACCAATCAAAAATGAATTATAAAAGCAAGTAAAATTATTCAACATAAAATGATTTAGTAACTAAAAGTTATTTTCAAACATATCCCATTTATTCGATTTATTTTTTAGCTGGTTTATACACTAGAGTGAATTTCAAGGATAAATCAAAGCTATGTACTACTAAATATTATTTACTAACAATTACTGTTTCCCATTGGATGCTATATATCAATGTCTATATTGTGATACAACAAAGCGATTTCCGAGAATAAAATGAATTTTATAAAATCTAGCACATTCAAATCAATACAAATGCACTTACGAACAATTTACCTTGATTTTAAGATGTTTATTTTTGAATTGATTACCTTTTAAGTTGTGTATACAAGGTGAGTGCTTGTAAACATTGGTATCAAACGGTTTTATATGTACCAACGCTCTGTTCTTTAGTTTTGAAGATGCAAATGCATTATTTCTGAATAACTAATTCAATTCGTCAAAAACAATTGTGTTGAAAACCAGATACATTTAAAGGTATTCAATTATTTGATTTTTATTATTAAAATAAAAGTCATATCATAACAAAATTATATTACAAAATTTCTATCAATTAATAAAATATTTTTAAAAGTTGTATGCTATTTATAATTAATAAAGCAATTACATTTGATGTTTACCGAAATCATTGGCTTTATCATGCTTTATATGAACTTTATTATTCAGATTGCGCGAAGCCTTTTGATAACATTTGTCTATGAAATGAAAATTTCTATTTTTTTTGGGGGGCCGTGGTAGCCTAGAGGTAGGCTATAGTGCCGTGGTAGGCTTTCTGCTCTAAATGCTGGTATTCGATTCCCAATGCCACCAAAGACTTATAGAGTACAAGCCATATTTTGACTCGTTAAATCTGTTGAATCGAAAGTCCATAGGACGATTGTTGAGCAGTTACCATGGGTGTAATAGTCTGCAGAAGAGTTCCTCCCCTTCCAGATTAATGTCAAAATTGAGAGAGTAGATCCTCTGGTGGTGGCATCTATATGGAGGAATTTCGAGCAAAGTCCTACTTTCACTGCAAGGTGCTCTGGTTAAAAAAAGACGCACCCTACTGACTTAAATTTGCATATCCAACGGCAGAACGAGCTTGCCTTTTCCAAATGTCATAAGTAACAACACATTTCTAATTTAAAATTAATGTGTTTATAATAAACTATTATGTTTACGTAAAATTACTTCTGAAATGTAGTTCATGTCAAGCAAGAGGTATAAAATAAGATTAATAATTACGAAAACAGTGTTACAGTACTTTATTTAGCTTTTATTTTCAGCATCAAATGAGGATCCTAAATTTCGTAATTTGCAGAGCACAGCAATTTATTAAAATAATGCATTATTCAATTTAATCTTTGGTATATCTGAAAGTTTTCTCCACTAATAGTTAAAATGTGAACATCCGGCTACTATATTTTTTCATTCATTATAAAAAATTGATAAAATTAACTTTCACTGTTGACGACGAAAAATACCCCAGTATTTCAACATTTTGTACAACTTTACTAAAAATAAACTAATAATTAATAACATCTTTGTTACTGTTTATTTACTCCATTCTTTATAAAAAATTATAAATAATTAAAAACCATAATTTTTATGAAACAAATGAGGCTATTTTTCCTGTAACTAACTTTGAAACAAGATTTTTCAAATATTTAAGCTATTCGGAAGATATGTTTTTATGAGACAGATGTTGGGAACCTTTTTTAGAAAAAGAAAATTATAACCATATCATTTTCTGATATAATAATTAAGATTTTCTTTAGTTATTATATTCAAATCTCATTTTTGTGTAAAAAATTTAAACAAAATAAGCTGTTGGTTATGAATAAACTATAATACAAAATTTAAAAAAATGTTTCTAGTCGTATTTCCAATTTCAATTATAGTAAAAATAAACACGTAATCATTCAGTCTAAAATGAATCACAAAATTTTATTTCAGCTTATAAGAGTTTTATATTACTTTATATACAAAAAAACACCATTTTAATAAATTATTAATATATTGATCTTAATTATTGTGCTAAATGTTATTACCTGTTTTACCGAATTATGTCTTTCAAAAGCATAAATGATTGTTTAAATATATTTTTAAACTAAATTTTAAATATTCAATGATGTTCTTAAGGATTTATTAAACATTTTACGCTAGATGTGACTTAGGGTGCCAGTTTTCATGAATCGTAATTTTCTGTGAAACCGTATAACCAAGCTTTTAGAGGAAGAAAAAAATGCTCATTTGAGACATTACAAAATGTAAAATATTTCAAACATATTTAATACTTATATAAATTTAATTAAAATATGCTGGTTTTTTCTAAAAAAGAATGTTCCATATATATATTAGCGACAATCGAATCGAATAATAATACTTTGCACATTCTTAAATTGTTAAATGAGTATTATTACACAACAAGGGCATATGTGAGAGTGTTCTGTCTTTACAGGTCACCCACTGGGTCATATTAATGCCTCATTTGATCCCGACTGCGGAATAGTCTTTATCATTTAGAAACTGGAATTGAAAATGTCAGTATAATAGGATCCCTTTACATTTTTTATACTACAAGGGGCATATGTGGGGGTGTTCTGTCTTTACAGGTCATCCAGTGGGTCATATTAATGCCTTATTTGATCCCGACTGCGGAATAGTCTTCATCATTTAGAAACTGGAATTGAAACTGTCAGTATGATAGGATCTGCCAGTATGATAGGATCCCTTTACACTTTTTATATTACAAGGGGCCTATGTGAGGGTATTCTGTCTTTACAGGTCACCCAGTGGGTCATATTAATGCCTTATTTAATCCAGACTGCGGAATAGTCTTCATCATTTAGAAACTGGAATTGAAACTGTCAGTATGATAGGATCTGCCAGTATGATAGGATCCCTTTACATTTTTTATACTACAAGGGGCATATGTGAGGGTGTTCTGTCTTTACAGGTCACCCAGTGGGTCATATTAATGCCTTATTTGATCCCGACTGCGGAATAGTCTTCATCATTTAGAAACTGGAATTGAAACTGTCAGTATGATAGGATCTGCCAGTATGATAGGATCCCTTTACACTTTTTATACTACAAGGGGCCTATGTGAGGGTGTTCTGTCTTTACAGGTCACCCAGTGGGTCATATTAATGCCTTATTTAATCCCGACTGCGGAATAGTCTTCATCATTTAGAAACTGGAATTGAAACTGTCAGTATGATAGGATCTGCCAGTATGATAGGATCCCTTTACACTTTTTATACTACAAGGGGCCTATGTGAGGGTGTTCTGTCTTTACAGGTCACCCAGTGGGTCATATTAATGCCTTATTTGATCCCGACTGCGGAATAGTCTTCATCATTTAGAAACTGGAATTGAAACTGCCAGTATGATAGGATCCCTTTATATTTTTTATACTACAAGGGGCCTATTTGAGGGTGTTCTGTCTTTACAGGTCACCCAGTGGGTCATATTAATGCCTTATTTGATCCCGACTGCGGAATAGTCTTCATCATTTAGAAACTGGAATTGAAACTGCCAGTATGATAGGATCCCTTTATATTTTTTATACTACAAGGGGCCTATTTGAGGGTGTTCTGTCTTTACAGGTCACCCAGTGGGTCATATTAATGCCTTATTTGATCCCGACTGCGGAATAGTCTTCATCATTTAGAAACTGGAATTGAAACTGCCAGTATGATAGGATCCCTTTATATTTTTTATACTACAAGGGCCTATTTGAGGGTGTTCTGTCTTTACAGGTCACCCAGTGGGTCATATTAATGCCTTATTTGATCCCGACTGCGGAATAGTCTTCATCATTTAGAAACTGGAATTGAAACTGCCAGTATGATAGGATCCCTTTATATTTTTTATACTACAAGGGGCCTATTTGAGGGTGTTCTGTCTTTACAGGTCAACCAGTGGGTCATATTAATGCCTTATTTGATCCCGACTGCGGGATAGTCTTCATCATTTAGAAACTGGAATTGAAAAGATTTAGCCCGCTACACCCAGAGGCACACAATTGCGACAACGACATATATAACATTTTCCAGCCACCATGAGTAAACACAATGAATCTTGGATGGTGTATGGTTTTGAACTCACTACCTTCCGATGAAGAACAAATATTCATCTGTATTCTAACATACATCATGTCAACAACGTATTTAGAAGAGCGAAACAAGCTTGTTTGGGTAAATGAAAACGACACATTCTAATCAATTGATAAAAATTAAGAAAAAAGGATTTTTTTTTAAAGAAAACTAATCATACCTTGAGAATGTTGCTGTTACTTATCTCCTGGATTCAGCAAAACTAAACCAGAGGTCTATGAATTTATTCACTCTCAAAAATTTCGAGAACCATGATTGCATTTCTATATAGATCTAGTCTGGAAAGCCCAAGACAATCCTAAATATGATCAAGAGTCGCCTGTTCTCTGCGACACTCCAGGCAGATAGGAAAGATCGTATTCGAGTTACTGTAACACTGAGATATTAAATGTCACATTTAAATCTTGTAATGGCTGTACTGATCGCTTCAGCTATCACTGAAGGGACAAAACTTCTCCAGGTCTCTTTCCCTGATACCAGTGGTGCACTGGAGGGATGTTCCAGAAGGCACTGTCAGATCTTGAAGCCCTCGTAAAAAGTTCGTAGTAGGTTAAGGAATCAGAGGCGTTTAAATATTCCCAAGAACGTTCTTTAGCCAATAAGTCTACTATTTCTTTTCCAGGGATGAAAGAGAAGGTATCTACTGAAAGTGGACCTCTCGGAAGGACTAGAGATGCTTGAGTTCGTTGATTAATTGCGATACCAGTGCTATTTCACACTATTTGCCAGCTTGGAGAGGTATTGAACAGAACTCAAGCTGCTCAGACTGGACCCAGACAGGTGTCAAACCAGGGATAAGTGATAATAGATCCAAGTCCCTCATTTATGACAATTACTGGACTTTTAAAGCAACGGTCTGGATTTGGTCTGGATTCCTCAACCTAATTTTTTCTTCACTTCCCTGACATAATATATAAGTTCCACTTCCTGATTGGCCATTTTCTTCCTTGCTTCAGTTTGTATAGATCACATTTCAATCCATAGGAAAATCGTTTATTATTTCGAGGGTCAATTTTCTCAAGTGAGCTGGAATGTCTGTCTTCATGTTCACCTGGGAGGAAAGGTTCTTGTGGAAGAAGAACTTGTTTAAATACAGCGAGGGGTCATGGCACAGTATCAAACTATGTTTCATAACATTTTTGTGGAACACATTTCCGAGCTTGCCCAGTTGAAAGAGCTGCTTTTATGTAGTCTTTGATTATTTCTCCAATGCAACAGGTAATCACAAGTTCGATTTTGGGTCCCAAACTAGCTAGATTTGAAAAATACTTCGCCAAACATGAATTTCTTCTGAGTTCAAGAGGTTGTGCATCAACCTCGAAAAGAACAATTTCGTTCAAGAAACTATTTCGAAGTCCTGTTATAATGCAGGCTGTACTAAGCAGAACCTGTTGAAGTATTTGTAGATTGGTTTTTGGAGCACAGCAGTATACTGCAAAGCCATAATCTAGAATAGGTCTTATTAGAGTCATGTATGTAGTTGTGAGAGTTGTGAAGTCTGCACCCTAATCTCGTCCAGAGGTATATTTTAAGGTATTAAGCTACTTTTTGCTCTTTAAGATGACATCATCAATGTGCTTACTGCAGGTAAATTCGCTAGCTAACACAAAGCTTAAGTTTTTGGAGTGTTTTTCAAATTTTAGAGGCTGAGAATTCATGCAGATTCTTGGTTGAAAATTGAAAAGCTTCTGATTAGTTGTAAAGAAAAAAGCGGTATATTTGAAGGTGTTAAAGGCTAACTGATGCTTAGCTGCAAACTTCCAAACTTCAGCAAGTGTAGAATTAATATTAGACTCCAGTTTCTCGATATTAGGGCCAGAGTCCCACAGCGCAATCGGGAATTCAAAAGAAAACAGAATTTGAACAAATTTTGTTGTTGTTGTTGTGGCTTATCCTTTTTTTGTCTGACTTCGTCAGACAAGGTCCATAAGACCACTGACCCGAAGAAAATCTGATACAAAAAGGAGGAAAGAATAAAGGTCCATCTTGCATTATCTTGGTTATCTTGGCCCGCATTATCTTGGTGAGCCCCATGCAGTCAAGAACATGTTCAGGGGAGGCCTGTTGGGCTCGGCATTTACAAATTTTGTTATAACCTTTAACAGCTTAGTGAAAATAACTATTTTCAAGAGATCACATGCATCATTCTGGGTACAAGCAGAATTTCTAATCCACCTTAGTTAGATTTTGAGTTCATTAGAAACGCTGTAAAAACTAAGTAGGAAATATCTTGAATCTAAGCTGCATGAAATGGAACGAGACTCATCAGAAAGTTATTCCGTTCCAATTCATGTTGACAATTCAAATCCGGAAATAAATTTCAGCTGACAGACAGAATAAAGATTTATATATATATATATATATATATATATATATATATATATATATATATATATATATATATATATATATATATATATATATATATATATATATATATAGCCATTTGTCCTTCTTCTTGAAAATTGTTATCTCAGACAAGGTATTAAAAAGCAAAAATATTTTATGTATAATATGGGAATGGCATATAAATAAAGGAATGGCCCATAAATATGAGAATGGCATATTTTAATGAGGATATATTTCTCCATTAACTTTTATTCGTTTTAAAACTCTTTCTATAACATTTTTAAATATTTTAAAATAATAGTTATAATTTTAATATTTTTCATAATAAATAAACAAACCTCAACTATTGACTATTATATATCATAAATTTGCCAAATATGATATACAATAAACTAAGTGTTACTTTACATATAACGAACTTAGTCCTAACTTTATAAATATTTATAAAATATATATATATATATATATATATATATATATATATATTACTATAGTCTTTAAAGGTATTAATTTTTCTCATTAATCTTATTCTAAAATCAAAATAAAATGTTACATGAAATAATTTTGTTTGTAATATCGGTGACTTTATCCAATAAATTAAATCTGTCTCTTTTGCGATAGCATAATAAATCTAAAAATATTTTACACGATTTCTAAACCATTTTAAAATTCTATTTTTCGAAAGCGTTATTAACTATAACTTAATTAAACTTTGAAATATTAACAGTGTCAACATTAAATTGCTCTGTGTATATGCCGTCAAATGTATTGTGCCTTCGACCATCGATTTCATACTCTTAATAATGAGTGTGAAGTCAAGTGTATTCTAACCATAACTGAAACAGTGTTCTGTGGAAACTGCCAAAACTAAAACCACTCTATAATATATTTCGTGAAAACGGGTATAATAAAGTTAATAATAAAGTACGAAGTAATAATGATATATTAAGCAGGGATTGTAGTTCATTTAATTATAAAAATGTTGAAAGTGTCTCCTAGAATTAACTATTGTGAAGTGAACGAAGGACATAGGCGCTTTTTCTGCTAGTAATAGAATTTTAGAATACTACTTGATATATCATTTCAAATTTAATTTCATTAACACATACACTCGCACACACACACATATATATGTGTGCATATATATATATATATATATATATATATATATATATATATATATATATATATATATATATAAATATATATATATATATATATATATATATATATATATATATATATATATATATACACATATATAGTTAATAATATAAATATAAAATGCAATGAATATAATACAATGAAAAAATGGCAAATGGAGAATAGTACATTGAAAACATTAAATGCCAAATGTAGAATATTAAATGGAAAATAACACATTCAAAAGAATTATATTAAAAATACTTAAAAAAATTTCCAAGATAAATATAAATGGAATAAAGTACCAATATGGCCAGCTTCATCAGGGGTGTTGACCACATTGGCACAATTATGGCTTTCTGCAATGGCCCAAGACAAAGTCTTAAAGAAGCCATTACACCCCAAAGCCATACCAAAAATTCAAACCAAAGTATCAAACAAGAATAAAAGAAGTAGAATTTAATCTACAATATAAGTTAAAATCCAATGTTGCCAAAATACATTCAATATATAATAACCAAATTTAAATTAAATCTAATTACAATTCAAATCTGCAAGAACCTCACCAAATACATAAATTAGTGACTAAGTGTAAACTATCGGCATTCCAAGCTTCTTATAAGACCTACAAGGCTTGGGTGACCCTTCTGTAGTATAAAACTACGCCTTACTTCACTCTTATAAGCAATGCTCTACTAGCAAACTTTTACACTTAGTCACTAATTTAAGTATTTGGTGAGGTTCTTGCAGATTTGAATTGTAATTAGATATGATTTAAATTTGATTATTATATATTGAATGTATTTTGACAACATTGGATTTTAACTTATATTTTAAATTAAATTCTACTTCTTTATTCTTGTTTGATACTTTGGTTTGAATTTTGGAATGGCTTTGGGTTGTAATGGCTTCTTTAAGACTTTGTCTTGGGCCATTGCAGAAAAGCCATAATTGTGCCAATGTGGTCAACACCCCTGATGAAGCTGGCCATATTGGTACTTTATTCCATTTATATGTATCTTTGAAATTTTTTTAAGTATTTTCAATATAATTCTTTTCAATGTGTTATTTTCCATTTAATATTCTACATTTGGCATTTAATGTTTTCAATGTACTATTCTCCATTTGCCATTTTTTCATTGTATTATATTCATTGCATTTTATATTTATATTATTAACTATATCTTAGTAATACTATTCTAGCTGCTTTTGCGATATATATATATATATATATATATATATATATATATATATATATATATATATATATATATATATATATATATATATATATATATATATATATATATATATATAATACTTTCATGATTTGTGAATGCAGTGCATTGTAATGACTTATACTTACTAAAGTGGTACCATAAGAAAATATTTCCAAAAATTACAAAACGATAATTGAAATATGTGAAATTATGCTTATTAAATATGCTAAACTGTGTTTCTTTAGCAAAATTGAATAGCAACCGTAAGGAAAAAAATAGGTAGAAAAAGTTATGTAAAAAAAGGAGTTTTCTTTATACAATAACAAATGTAAAAAGTTTACTAATATCTAATGTTCGATGGAAATGTAAGTTGTTTCTGACATTACAAGAATGAAATGCTGGTGAATGGTTGTGCAAATTTCTTATTCATTCATTTAGTCCCATTTTTGAAAATGTGTGTGATGTTTATGTTTTAGAAACATAAAATATATAATGGATCATTTTTAATTTTTGCTTAGTTTAAAAATTTCTTATTTATCATAAATATGGTTTATTATATGGCATATTTTATGGCTTATTGCGCCAAAATATTGAATGCATGTTAACTCGTTTCAATAGAAACTGTATTTTCCTTTCATTATTATTGGTTGGATTATTATTTTAAGCATTTTATTTCTGATAATTTCTGTCATTTTGTCACCATGATGATTTGAATGGATCTCTTTTTGTAAATGACAACTGATTTTGACAATAAATCGATTGTAAGTCATTCAAGCACCATATACCACATGAGATGTCTTCCGGAGTTTTCTTTTTTTCACAAATAGTGGGTCGTATTCATTTGTCACAATGGAGAGAACTCAAAAAAATCCCTAACACCTACGCTGACAGATATTATTGGAGATGCACATCTACATTCTTTCATTGTTATAATAAACCAGGGATGTTATGTTCCAAAGGGCTGTTCTACCACTATCATGAGTATCATCATGATAGTGGTAGAACAGTCCTCACTATCATGAGGTTCTTATGAGCTTCAAAAAATAATTTCTTCCATTGATTTGGCTCATTTGGTCTCTAGGAGATTGGCAAACCATGATTGAAACATGAAATCTCATAATTTAAGACTGTGATGTACATAGCATTATTTCATTTGGATAAAATTGTTATCCAGACTTATTTCAAGTGTCTATAATAATTTGACCACTACAAGATGGCGTTGCGCATACAGCAAAACTAATTTTAAAAACTGAAGATAGAAATGGACGTAAGTCTTCTGGTTGCTAAAAAAGAAAGAACGGTGAAACTGTTTGGAATGCTGGATCTCTGTTTTCATTCATAAAATTTAATTTAACATTACTTTGTGTTCGGGGCAATCTTAGTTAAAATGATGCATGATAAACTCGTGGCACAAATTTAATTCAGTTTCATAACACTTTATTGTGAACATGATAGAATTTGAGATATTTCACATCTATAATCCACCGTACCTCAGTGTGGTAATGAAAACAGCGTGTTGTCCATTTAATGCTAAGCAAATCCTATTGATCATTCATCTTCAACGGTTGAATAGGGGACCGAATGTTTATTTTTTACAGCTTTGTTCATTTAATATACCAGGTGTGGCCAGCCTGCGGCTCTTTGAAGGAGTATTTGTAACTGAAATGTATCTGAGTTCATTTTTCATTTTTTTGTTATTATAGTTTATAGAAAATTACTATCGTACCATATATGTTTCAAAACGTCTTCTAACTTACTGACAGCAAATATGAAAAACTAAGTGCAACTTTGTAACAAATTTTATTTCTGTCCTGGTTAAAAATGATATCATTCATCAATAACTCTGCCAACGAACCTAAACAGTGGCTTAATATTCCATGATCCACCGACTAAAGAGCAATTTTGAATTTGTAAAGTTTACCTTACAACGGATAATTATCATTATGCTACGGAGGAAACAATTTGTATCACTTTGCTAAGGATGTATTTGTAATTTGGAATTTTCGTTAAGTTAATTATAATTTGTTTCCTAGCATGGAACACGTGTGTCTATTGTTTCAATAACGCAAAACTTGTATCTTCTAAAATTCTGTATATATTTCCGCAGTTTTCTATCTGTATCCACCAAATTCCAAATTAAGGTCAGATAAACTTGATTTTTTTAAAAATCAAATTTAAATAAACAACAGTCAAATTTGATAACTTTTAGCAATCATACTTATAATGTAACTGAAACCAGTTTCGTTATTGCGTGGAATATCGTTCATGCAAAACTCTCATATGGAGTGGAAGAGTTTATTTAAAAAAAAAAAAAAAATTGGAATATGCCCTTAAAATTTTAGATCCAAATAATGCATTGTTGCACAAAGTTGTTTCGCAATTTCCCATCACGAGGCCCACAACTAGATGAACGCATAACAGCAATTAATGCATCTCTTGAGTATAGTTAATAAATGATTTAAAGAACTGCGCTTGATGAATTGACAGATATCACACAGCTTCAACAACTGGCAGAATTCATATGTTTTGTTTCACCTGACTTCGTTGTTGAACAAGAATTATTAGATTTAGTAGCACTTCAAGAGTCAACCCATGGTGTCGATATCAAAAATGCATTACAATTTATAATGTAAACTTTTGATGAGTCCCTTAATAAAATTGTAAACATTATGCATCTGATGGAGCACCGGCAACGTTGGTTAAGAAAATCGGTATTATTGGGCTTTTAAGAGATAATTCCACAATTCATACGGATCCACTGCCTAATTCATCAAGCACATCGCGTTATAAAATATTTAAAATATCCTGATGATATGTATAATGTTATTATAAACAGTGTTACACAATGTAAATTATATTCGCACCAATGCAGAAAACCATCGATATTTCAAAAGTTTCCTTAAAGATTCAAAGGACGAAGAACTTCCAAATAAGATTAATTTCTTTTGCATTGTAGCTGCAAAATACTAAATTGATTTGTAGATTTGTTTGATCCGATAACTGCATTTCTAAAAGAAAATAACTTATTCAGAATTAGACGATGACAAGTGGTTACAAGGCTTACATGGAACATTTGACAACATTGAGTTTAAAATTGCAGGGGAAAGGTAAAATAGTATCTGGCCACTCACAGTGTATATTTAGTTTTCAAACAAAATTACAACTTAAAAAAAAACATTTTCTCATTTCTTTTTAATTAAAAGAATTTGTTCCAATGTTTAAGAAATAAACGAGTATATAAAAAAGCTAGAAAGAATATTAAGGAATTTCAAAATATATTTCAATGCTTGGAATATTTTAAATCATCTCTTAATTTTCTGAATCCATTTGAAATTAACATAATTTAAGGTGAGATTTCCATTTCCAATTTAATTATGAACAAAAAAGCATCAGAAGAATTAGAAATAGAAAGGCAAGAAGAGCAAGCACTACAATTAAAATATAAGTCGTCGACGATTATTGAATTTTGGAAATTTGCACCAGAATTGAAGTATCCTGAATTAAAAAACCTTCTTGTCGAATTAATTCAATATTTGGAACATTGTTGTTTTTGTTGTTACTAATGACACTTGGACAAGCCAAGCTCGCTATGCCTTTGCTATGCGAATTTAAGTCAATTGGGAGCATCTTTCGTTTAATGAGAGCACCATGAAGGTGAATGTATGACTTTTGCTCTTCAAACCCTCCGATAGATGGCAGCACAAGTGGATAAACTCCCTCAATTTTGGCATTGATCTAAAGCGGGAGTAAATTTCTCCAGACCATTGCACCCATTGTAACTGCTCAACGACCGACCACAGGACTTTCAATTCCACAGATTTTTCGATCACGTGTATCGCATATACTCTGTGGGTCTTTGGCGGCATTGAGAATCGAACCCCACCCTTCCGGATGGAAGGCCGATACCCTAACCACTAGGCTACCACGGCCCTAAAACATTGTGTGGATGATTGTACTTATGTGAATTATTTTATTCCACTTTAAAATTCATGAAGTCCAGACACCGATCAGTATTAACTAACCAGCTTCTCAAAGAATTACTGAGAAATACTGCCACTATTTATTCCCCAAATTTTAAAGAATTATTAAGAGAAGTAAGGTAAATGTGTTTAATTTTTAATATAAATATAATTTCGGTAAGAAGAATTTTAATACCTTTCATGCATACTTTTTAAGTAAGTAATTATTTTTGCTCGTGAAAAAATTCAAATTTTGACTAAAGGATCGGACAATTAAAGAGCTTGATCTCCCCCCTGTAATATACTATGATTATCCTAAAAGATCCTAACACTCTACTGACTATATATATATATATATATATATATATATATATATATATATATATATATATATATATATATATATATATATATATATATATTATACCCAATGTCTTTTCGCAATATCCCTGCCTTTAACTTCAATTTTTATCGATTCCTTTTTCTACATACTTTCTTTTGTTTTCTTCTTTTCCTTATTGAAATCTATTTTAAAATTTCTAAAGTCTGCTCTAGTTTGCAGTCTCTGTAGTTACATCATATATTTTAATTTGTTAAAAACATATATAAGAATTTACATTATCAATAACTTAATTTAATTTACTCTCAATTTTAAATTTAATTAAAAATAAAAATAAACGGTACATTTCCGTTTCGCCGGCGCTGGCGATAAAGTCGCCAAAAATGATAAAACCGGCGCTAGAGGGAATCTCCGCTGGTAACCTTTTACTGCTACGTTTCCAAAACATGTGACGGCCTTTTACTGTCAACGACTTTATTTCGACTCCTTTTTTTCCATTTCAAAATATTATGCTATGTTGCTATATATACAAATTTAATAATTTCATTAAATCTCTCTAGAAAAAACGGATTTTAAAAATGTATCTTAAAAAATAATAATCAAAACAAATTCACATAAAAATATGTAAAAAAAAATAATAATAAGATTTTAAAATATGCATCACCCGATAAATTGCAATCTAATATAATTAGTAAATAAATTGAGGCTCTGGCACCCATCATTCCACGCATAGCGTGAACACGAGAACAACAATTAAATAAATAAATTTAAAAATTTTTACATACACCATTATTTAAAAATTTTTATGTGTATACTCTGAGATGTCACCAATTGGCGACTTAATTTTCGCTTGGCGAGATTTGTGCCGTCGAAACGGAAAAGTACCAAATAAACATATATAGATCGACATATTTATATAAAAAATATAAACTGAAATATGAAGAAATTGGAGTTATGAAAATATGAAAAAATAGTAAGAAGCATAGGTACCATGTCTTCTTCAGGTGGGATACGGCCAACTATACAAACGATACAAATACTCTTTTCAGGCGAGCTACGAGTAAGTTAAAAAAACAATAATATTCCCCTTAAATTTATTTTAAACTATGTAGGAAGTAGGGAATCGCTTAAAAGATTGAAGTATATATACATAATGCATAGTTTTTAAAACTTCTGAAGGGTCACCCAAACATTGAAGAGCTTATAAGAATTTAAAAAAAAAATAACTGCCGTTATATTTTTAAACTACTTTAATTTTTAAACTATTTTGATATTAACCTTCCTTAATTATAAAATTCCATAATTTTTTAAACGACTTTAATTTTTAAACTTAAAACGAAAATAATTTATGCTGTGTAAATTTAAATGTATCTATAATTTTTAAAAAAAATAAATAAATAAATATTATTAGGAAAAAATATATTGAATTTTCAGCAAAGAATCTATCTAACTAAAGCTAAGATTTGGGTTTCGAACTGTGTATTCAGTTGATATTGCATCGAGTCTCTTAAATTATTGCTAATTTTTTACATTTTTGATTTGGATAATTGTAAAACCCAGTATTACTTTTGTATTCGAAATTTTGCATTGTAGACACTCTTCGGAGGAATGGCACGAGTTTCATAGATCTATTAGCACGTTGCATGTCAAAAAAGGAGTGTTTGTATTTCTTTTGCATAGTTCATTATGTTCCTCCTCAAGAACACATGGCCCCTATGCTTTTTATTTTTCATATTTTTGTCATAAATCCGATTTCCTTAAATTTGAATTATATATATATATATATATATATATATATATATATATATATATATATATATATATATATATATATATATATATATATATATATATATATATATATATATATATATATATATATATATATATATATATATATATATATATATATATATATATATATATATATATATATATATATATATATATATATATATATATATATATATATATATATATATATACATATATATATATATATATATATATATATATATATATATATATATATATATATATTTATATAAATATATATATATATAAATATATACATATTTATATATATATATTTATATATATATATATTTATATATATATATATATATATTTGACTAATTAAGTTGGATTTAATCAGATGCTTATTTTTGCTGGCTGCTGTTCACAATAAGGGCGAAATATTCAGATTTACATAACGCCAGATATGAATTTCTGAGACTTTGGAAGGGGAACATTCGGATCCCTGAATAATAAACACTCGTCAGCGGCCATTCGTCTCTGTCAGCACCTTTCAAAAACAGAGAATGAACTCGGCCCCCGACGGTGAATTCGCGTCAGCGCATGATGAATGAGGTCCTTTGAGGGTGAGGCTGAATTGTCACCAGCGCTGCCACATCATCCTGGGAAAAAGATGTTTACCTGACATAACTTGATTGAGGGAGTGGCAGGAATGAAGACATCTGGGGGCATAACGAGACATTTTTAAAACAATTTTACCACTGATGAAAGCGAAAGATCTACGCATAGTAAAATTTACAATGTTTGACAACAATAATCTGACATAAAACTTAAGAACATCTCATATTAAGAATGTGTTTCTTGTTCTGTTCAAAAATTAATTGTACTATCGTAAAAAAGTACTATTTCAAGAAAGTGATTGAACAAGTCCATATTTATAGTTTCATTAACATTGAAATCATCTAATATTAATAATGTGTTGCCTGTTCTATCCGAAAATTAATTATATAATTAATAAATTGTGCTGTGTTGTAAACATATACTATTTCAAGAAATAGGTAGAACAAATACTTATTTATATTGTCATTACTAAGCTGCTGGTACAAGTGGTAAACATTTTCCAAGCTTTTGAGAAAAATTGTGATTTAGAATTTAAATATATTTAAAACATAACTTAGCATTATTCAAAATGTTTTTTGCCCCTCAAAATGAAGTCTTTTTATTAGATAAGCTGGAAAGAAATGAAATGAGATGTAAAAAGATTGAAAGAAGATATTTAATATTGATATTGAGACGCTTTCATCCAGCTTCCAGTGCATTTTACATTGCTGTTGTTGCTTATCCCCTGGTGTTATAAAGCCTACAGCCTACACCAAGTTCAAAAGGCTCTGACGCACAAGTTTCGCATAGATTTCATCCTATTCAACCCACAGCTGCCTCCAAAAGGCAATTTACACTGCAGGCGGGTTTTGAAAAAGTGACAAACTCATTCGCCCAGAGGTCAACAACAAAATATTCAAAAATCTGAAAAAGAAGTTTCCAAAGTTTATTTACAAAATAAATATATTTACCAGTTAAGCAAGTTGCGTTTTGGGAATGCAAAAAGAAGTGGGGATAGCACGCCAAACATACATTTTCTGTATCCTTTGAAGATACATTACAATTTTCTTAAGGAAGACCATAAAAACTCTCCTTCACCATTCTAGAAATGAAATGAATACAGCAGAACTGAATTCAGCAACATTTTTTATTGCAGCAGTATGAGCTTTAATCAGATTTCATATCAGTGTTAATTTAAGAATCACTGTATCTCAGTAGTTGACAAAAGACTTAGGTTGCATTACATTTTCTGGTAAATAACGATGGCGAAATGAATACAGCGCTTTTATTTGCTGCACGAACATGTATCGAGGCGAAATGGCTAACTATCTATGAAAAGTCATTTTGGACAACGATTTACATCTCGGACGATAAAATGCAATACAAATGCTTAAAATGTTTGGTATTCAAAAAATAGTGAGTTCGAATCCCGAACCCACAGCCGTTTTTTTCTCATGGCTGCTAGGGCATGTTAAATATATCGTGGTCACAATATTCTCCATATGAAATGATATTTCTAGATACAATGTCAAAATTAGTGTTTATTACGGATTAAACTAAAGATAAACGTTGTCACCAAAACAACGAGCAGAACATGTAGTTTAAGTTCGCTAGAGACTAAAATTTGATAATAAGCTTCATACCATTCCTGACATTCATTCTCAATTCACCACCCCTATACACACAAACACCAGTAGATATGCAAACATTTTATTCACACATATTCATAAATGGCTTTTGATTTTTGTATTTTTATTGACTGCACCGAATTTTGTCAGCTATTTGTCTTATGGTGATATTCTCATATTTGTATCATAAAGTGCTTTTTAAATAAAAATAATGAATTTATTAAATAACAGTGCA